>CAMPDV010001635.1:0-5000 GCA_946699065.1 Loxodes magnus
TCACGCCTTTGTCACGCATACCCATTCATCAAACCCATCATTTTTTTCTTTCAAGTCTCTTTTCTACTTTTTATCTACTTACATTGAATCTTCTTTTCTCAAACGGTAGCACTTAAAGTGCTTCTTGTTTAAGCACCATCATCTTCCGTCCATTCTTCATCTGTCCAAACTTTTTCTTTTGCTTTCTCTTTTTTCAAATTTTCAAAAATTTGAAATTTTCACTTCTTTTTAGAGTCCAAGAAATCTTCTTATTCATGCTTTTTACTTCTCTTTTCATTCTTTTATCTCTATCCTTCTACTACTGATTAGCACTTAAAAGTAATCTCTTCTTCATCATCATTAGATAGTCAAGCATCAATATCTTTTCAAGTTAGGTCTTTATCATCTTTTATTTCAAATTTTCAAAAATTTGAAATTTTGTACTTTAATGATCAAAGTAAGTTAAAGCAAGTAAAACCCCAGCAGAGATAGTAGAGAGGATCTCGATGTAATACCCTAGAAAGATGATACCAATAAAAGTAACTAAAGGTACGACTAAGTACTACTAGGTACAACTAAGTACAACAAGATACGACTAGGTAATACAAGGTACTAAGGTGTACTATTAGGTACATCTTCTCGTATAACTAGGTACTATTAGGTACAACAAGGTACAACAAGGTACTACTAGGTACGACTAGGTACGAATAGGTACGACTAGATATGACTAGGTACGACTAGGTACGACTAGGTACTACTACTCGATACGACTAGGTTCTACTAGGTACTAATACTCGGTACAACTAGGTACTTATAGGTACTATTTCTCGTTATAACTAAGTACTTATGGTACTTTTAGGTACTATTTCTCGTTATAACTACGTACTTATGGTACTATTAGGTACTACTACTCGATACGACTAGGTACTAATAGGTACTATTTCTCGTTATAACTAGGTACTATTAGGTACAACAAGGTACTACTAGGTACTAATAAGTACTATTTCAAGGTAAGACTGGGTTCTACTAGGTACTAATACTCGGTACAACTAGGTACTTATAGGTACTATTTCTCGTTATAACTAGGTACTTTTAGGTACTACTTCTCGTTATAACTAGGTACTAATAGGTACTATTTCTCGTTACAACTAGGTACTATTAGGTACAACAAGGTACTACTAGGTACTAATAAGTACTATTTCAAGGTACGACTGGGTTCTACTAGGTACTAATACTCGGTACAACTAGGTACTTATAGGTACTATTTCTCGTTATAACTAGGTACTTTTAGGTACTACTTCTCGTTATAACTAGGTACTAATAGGTACTATTTCTCGTTACAACTAGGTACTATTAGGTACAACAAGGTACAACTAGGTACTACTAGGTACGACTAGGTACGACTAGGTACTAATAGGTACTACTACTCGATACGACTAGGTTCTACTAGGTACTATTTCTCGTTATAACTAGGTACTATTAGGTACTAATAGCTACTATTCCTCGTTATAACTACGTACTTATGGTACTTTTAGGTACTAATACTCGGTACGAATAGGTACTAATAGGTACTATTTCTCGTTATAACTAGGTACTAATAGGTACAACTAGGTACGACTAGGTACAACTTCTCGGTACGACTAAGTTCTACTAGGTACTATTTCTCGTTATGACTAGGTACTTGTGGTACTTTTAGGTACTACTTCTCGTTACAAGTAGGTACTAAGAGATACTATTAGGTACAACTTCTCGTATAACTAGGTACTATATGGTACTTTTTCTCGTATAACTAGGTACTATATAGTACTACTTCTCATTATAACTAGATACTATTTTGTAATATATTGTACTATTTTGTACTACTAGTTATTTAAGTGAGTAATGCCCCAGCAGAGAGATAAAGAAGAGATAGATCGAGTGACCATGGAAGAGTCTCAGCAGATCGTAAGGCAAGCTTACTCTCATGCGTACAACCCCAGGTCAATACTTAGTGGTCTACAAAGGATCTATCCTATCTACTTGTATGTGATGAGCCGTCCTTATTCTGTTAACAGACATGGGGAGGGCTTGGGGATATAAAAAGTATTGTTTTCATAAGTAGATAGAAGGCGTCGCTCCCAGATTAGATTCTGACTTAGAGGCGTTCAGTCATAATCTATGCAGATGGTAGCGTAGCCACACGGGCTGCTCAACCAATGGCGATACCAGAGATCTGGACCAACGGTTCCTCTCGTACTGAGTTGGACTACTGTGGCGACGCAGTGATCAGTAGGGTAAAACTAACCTGTCTCACGACGGTCTAAACCCAGCTCACGTTCCCTTTTGACGGGTGAACAATCCGACACTTGGTGAATTCTGCTTCACAATGATAGGAAGAGCCGACATCGAAGAATCAAAAAGCAACGTCGCTATGAACGCTTGGCTGCCACAAGCCAGTTATCCCTGTGGTAATTTTTCTGACACCTCTGGCTTAAAACTCGTAAAAGGCAAAGGATCGATAGGCCATGGTTTCCCAGTTCATCCTGACACTGAGAGGTTGAATGAAGCCAGCTTTTCCCCTTTTGGTCTGTGAGCGGTTTCTGTCCGCTCTGAGCTGGCCGTAGGACACCTGTGTTATCTTTTAACAGATGTGCCGCCCCAGCCAAACTCCCCACCTGGCGGTTTCTCCCACCCAGTTACATTGCTAGAAAGTTACTGCATGACAGGATAAGTAAAGCGACATTAAGAGTAGTGGTATTTCAAGATCGCGGCCTCCCACTTATTCTACGCCTCCTACGCCGCTCTACGCGCCAGACTAGAGTCAAACTCAACAGGGTCTTCTTTCCCCGCTGATCATGCCAAGCCCGTTCCCTTGGCTGTGGCTTCGCTAGGTAGTAGATAGGGACAGTAGGAATCTCGTTAATCCATTCATGCACGTCACTAATTAGATGACGAGGCATTTGGCTACCTTAAGAGAGTCATAGTTACTCCCGCCGTTTACCCGCGCTTCGTTGAATCTCATCACCTTGACATTCAGAGCACTGGGCAGAAATCACATTGTGTTAACATATCACCTTCACAATGCTTTGTTTTAATTAAACAGTCGGATTCCTCCTGCCGCTCCAGTTCTGAGGTGGCCATTCGCCGCAGGGCCGACCACCTTCGGTCATGGCGACAAAACTCCCACTTCCGTGAAAATTAAGTCACACAATCCCTCCAGTGGAGACTTCTGCCTGGCCCTCAGAGCCAATCTTTCTCCCGAAGTTACAGATCTAATTTGCCGACTTCCCTTACCTACATTGTCCTATTGACTAGAGGCTGCTAACCTTGGAGACCTGCTGCGGTATAGGTACGAATACTCCTACATATTACATGCCGCAAGTTTCATGGATCGTAGTTGGTGCTCCAGACAACACATACAGTGTGCTGCTCTTCCATACATCACGCCTCTCTCGCCGTAATGGATCCAGGCGCACATGTATGTTAGACAGAAAAGACAACTCTCCCCAGGACCAACCCCGACATATTGCGGCATATTGTGTCACCACTATGTAGTAAGTACCTATGGAATATTAACCATATTCCCTTTCCCTCGTAAGGTTAGGATCGGGTGACTCATGATCCAGTGCGGTTCTCATGAAAACCTTCTCCACTTCAGTCTTCCAAGTTGGCATTGGAATACTTGCTACTACCACCAAGATCTGCACTAATACCTGCTCCATAACTCTTCACAGAATTACTTCCATGCAGATACTACGCCCTCCTACACCAGAGGGCAGAGTATGGGCACCCGCCTTTCGCGACTTCCATTTTCAGGGCTAGTCCATTCGGTAGGTGAGTTGTTACACACTCCTTAGCGGGTTCCGACTTCCATGGCCACCGTCCTACTGTCTAAATGGACTAACGCCTTTACTTGCAGACGGGTTCTGTCGCCTTAACTCCGCTTCAGGTTGGGCCCTCATCGCCAGTCCTGCTTACCAGGATTGGCCCACTAGGGACATTTATGTCATGTCACGTTCATTTATGAAACGTTACTGCACCCATTTAAAGTTTGATAATAGGAGGAAGGAGTGACTCCTCCCGAACCTCTATTCATTGGCTTTACCGGATGCCACTAAAAGTCCCAGCTATCCTGAGGGAAACTTCGGAGGGAACCAGCTACTAGATGGTTCGATGAGTCTTTCGCCCCTATACTCAGGTCCACAGAGCGATTTGCACGTCAGCACCTACACGAACCTCCACCAGAGTTTCCCCTGGCTTCGTCCTGCCCAAGCATAGCTCACCATCTTTCGGGTCCCAGCCATTTCGCTTACTCCGCTTACGGGCCTCTACTGATGGTAGAGATCACTTTCATTTCGCCTACACATTTACATGCACAGACTCGCGATATAGCTAGACTCCTTGGTCCGTGTTTCAAGACGGGACGGTCCGTCCACTATATCCTTGCAATACTTCTTTTCAAAGCTTTGCTCAGATTTATTGTAGACGCACAGCTTCCTCCCCAACTATTTCAGGTCTTTTAACTCTCTTTCCAAAGTGCTTTTCACCTTTCCCTCACGGTACTTGTGCACTATCGGGCTCTGGACGTATTTAGCCTTACGAGGAGTTTACCTCGCACTTTGGACAGCAATCCCAAGCTGTCCGACTCTTAGATAGTTTGGTTTTCAATCTAACTGAACCTCACGGGGTTATCACCCTCCATGACGTGTCATTCCTGACCACTTAGGTCCAATCAAACCTACACCATTCCTCCCTAGCTTACAATTCCGAAGATTTACAAGTGGGCTTTGGCCGCTTCACTCGCCGTTACTAAGGCCATCCTTGTTAGTTTCTTTTCCTCCGCTTACTGATATGCTTAAGTTCAGCGGGTTATCTTGCTCCCCTCAGATCACAGGTACATATACTCAGTTTTTTCACTTGGTAAGAGAATTCTTATTCACTTACATTTGTATTTTATATGATACTGAAAGGAACATACCTTGAGTTTCCCCAAGGTGCCTGTTGCGTTGGGAAACCTGATGACTCACGGAGTCCTGCAATTC
>CAMPDV010001635.1:7500-10000 GCA_946699065.1 Loxodes magnus
GTAAGTTAAAGCAAGTAAAACCCCAGCAGAGATAGTAGAGAGGATCTCGATGTAATACCCTAGAAAGATGATACCAATAAAAGTAACTAAAGGTACGACTAAGTACTACTAGGTACAACTAAGTACAACAAGATACGACTAGGTAATACAAGGTACTAAGGTGTACTATTAGGTACATCTTCTCGTATAACTAGGTACTATTAGGTACAACAAGGTACAACAAGGTACTACTAGGTACGACTAGGTACGAATAGGTACGACTAGATATGACTAGGTACGACTAGGTACGACTAGGTACTACTACTCGATACGACTAGGTTCTACTAGGTACTAATACTCGGTACAACTAGGTACTTATAGGTACTATTTCTCGTTATAACTAAGTACTTATGGTACTTTTAGGTACTATTTCTCGTTATAACTACGTACTTATGGTACTATTAGGTACTACTACTCGATACGACTAGGTACTAATAGGTACTATTTCTCGTTATAACTAGGTACTATTAGGTACAACAAGGTACTACTAGGTACTAATAAGTACTATTTCAAGGTAAGACTGGGTTCTACTAGGTACTAATACTCGGTACAACTAGGTACTTATAGGTACTATTTCTCGTTATAACTAGGTACTTTTAGGTACTACTTCTCGTTATAACTAGGTACTAATAGGTACTATTTCTCGTTACAACTAGGTACTATTAGGTACAACAAGGTACTACTAGGTACTAATAAGTACTATTTCAAGGTACGACTGGGTTCTACTAGGTACTAATACTCGGTACAACTAGGTACTTATGGTACTATTAGGTACTACTACTCGATACGACTAGGTACTAATAGGTACTATTTCTCGTTACAACTAGGTAATATTAGGTACAACAAGGTACTACTAGGTACTAATAAGTACTATTTCAAGGTACGACTGGGTTCTACTAGGTACTAATACTCGGTACAACTAGGTACTTATAGGTACTATTTCTCGTTATAAGTAGGTACTTTTAGGTACTACTTCTCGTTATAACTAGGTACTAATAGGTACTATTTCTCGTTACAACTAGGTACTATTAGGTACAACAAGGTACAACTAGGTACTACTAGGTACGACTAGGTACGACTAGGTACTAATAGGTACTACTACTCGATACGACTAGGTTCTACTAGGTACTATTTCTCGTTATAACTAGGTACTATTAGGTACTAATAGCTACTATTCCTCGTTATAACTACGTACTTATGGTACTTTTAGGTACTAATACTCGGTACGAATAGGTACTAATAGGTACTATTTCTCGTTATAACTAGGTACTAATAGGTACAACTAGGTACGACTAGGTACAACTTCTCGGTACGAATAAGTTCTACTAGGTACTATTTCTCGTTATAACTAGGTACTTGTGGTACTTTTAGGTACTACTTCTCGTTACAAGTAGGTACTAAGAGATACTATTAGGTACAACTTCTCGTATAACTAGGTACTATATGGTACTTTTTCTCGTATAACTAGGTACTATATAGTACTACTTCTCATTATAACTAGATACTATTTTGTAATATATTGTACTATTTTGTACTACTAGTTATTTAAGTGAGTAATGCCCCAGCAGAGAGATAAAGAAGAGATAGATCGAGTGACCATGGAAGAGTCTCAGCAGATCGTAAGGCAAGCTTACTCTCATGCGTACAACCCCAGGTCAATACTTAGTGGTCTACAAAGGATCTATCCTATCTACTTGTATGTGATGAGCCGTCCTTATTCTGTTAACAGACATGGGGAGGGCTTGGGGATATAAAAAGTATTGTTTTCATAAGTAGATAGAAGGCGTCGCTCCCAGATTAGATTCTGACTTAGAGGCGTTCAGTCATAATCTATGCAGATGGTAGCGTAGCCACACGGGCTGCTCAACCAATGGCGATACCAGAGATCTGGACCAACGGTTCCTCTCGTACTGAGTTGGACTACTGTGGCGACGCAGTGATCAGTAGGGTAAAACTAACCTGTCTCACGACGGTCTAAACCCAGCTCACGTTCCCTTTTGACGGGTGAACAATCCGACACTTGGTGAATTCTGCTTCACAATGATAGGAAGAGCCGACATCGAAGAATCAAAAAGCAACGTCGCTATGAACGCTTGGCTGCCACAAGCCAGTTATCCCTGTGGTAATTTTTCTGACACCTCTGGCTTAAAACTCGTAAAAGGCAAAGGATCGATAGGCCATGGTTTCCCAGTTCATCCTGACACTGAGAGGTTGAATGAAGCCAGCTTTTCCCCTTTTGGTCTGTGAGCGGTTTCTGTCCGCTCTGAGCTGGCCGTAGGACACCTGTGTTATCTTTTAACAGATGTGCCGCCCCAGCCAAACTCCCCACCTGGCGGTTTCTCCCACCCAGTTACATTGCTAGAAAGTTACTGCATGACAGGATAAGTAAAGCGACATTAAGAGTAGTGGTATTTCAAGATCGCGGCCTCCCACTTATTCTACGCCTCCTACGCCGCTCTAC
>CAMPDV010001635.1:15000-20000 GCA_946699065.1 Loxodes magnus
ACGACTAGGTTCTACTAGGTTCAACTAGGTACTACTACTCGATACGACTAGGTTCTACTAGGTACTAATACTCGGTACAACTAGGTACTTATAGGTACTATTTCTCGTTATAACTAAGTACTTATGGTACTTTTAGGTACTATTTCTCGTTATAACTACGTACTTATGGTACTATTAGGTACTACTACTCGATACGACTAGGTACTAATAGGTACTATTTCTCGTTATAACTAGGTACTATTAGGTACAACAAGGTACTACTAGGTACTAATAAGTACTATTTCAAGGTAAGACTGGGTTCTACTAGGTACTAATACTCGGTACAACTAGGTACTTATAGGTACTATTTCTCGTTATAACTAGGTACTTTTAGGTACTACTTCTCGTTATAACTAGGTACTAATAGGTACTATTTCTCGTTACAACTAGGTACTATTAGGTACAACAAGGTACAACTAGGTACTACTAGGTACGACTAGGTACGACTAGGTACTATTAGGTACTACTACTCGATACGACTAGGTTCTACTAGGTACTATTTCTCGTTATAACTAGGTACTATTAGGTACTACTTCTCGTTATAACTAGGTACTAATAGGTACTATTTCTCGTTACAACTAGGTACTATTAGGTACAACAAGGTACTACTAGGTACTAATAAGTACTATTTCAAGGTACGACTGGGTTCTACTAGGTACTAATACTCGGTACAACTAGGTACTTATAGGTACTATTTCTCGTTATAACTAGGTACTTTTAGGTACTACTTCTCGTTATAACTAGGTACTAATAGGTACTATTTCTCGTTATAACTAGGTACTATTAGGTACAACAAGGTACAACTAGGTACTACTAGGTACGACTAGGTACGAAAAGGTACTAATAGGTACTACTACTCGATACAACTAGGTACTTATAGGTACTATTTCTCGTTATAACTAGGTACTTTTAGGTACTACTTCTCGTTATAACTAGGTACTAATAGGTACTATTTCTCGTTACAACTAGGTACTATTAGGTACAACAAGGTACTACTAGGTACTAATAAGTACTATTTCAAGGTACGACTGGGTTCTACTAGGTACTAATACTCGGTACAACTAGGTACTTATAGGTACTATTTCTCGTTATAACTAGGTACTTTTAGGTACTACTTCTCGTTATAACTAGGTACTAATAGGTACTATTTCTCGTTACAACTAGGTACTATTAGGTACAACAAGGTACAACTAGGTACTACTAGGTACGACTAGGTACGACTAGGTACTAATAGGTACTACTACTCGATACGACTAGGTTCTACTAGGTACTATTTCTCGTTATAACTAGGTACTATTAGGTACTAATAGCTACTATTCCTCGTTATAACTACGTACTTATGGTACTTTTAGGTACTAATACTCGGTACGAATAGGTACTAATAGGTACTATTTCTCGTTATAACTAGGTACTAATAGGTACAACTAGGTACGACTAGGTACGACTTCTCGGTACGAATAAGTTCTACTAGGTACTATTTCTCGTTATGACTAGGTACTTGTGGTACTTTTAGGTACTACTTCTCGTTACAAGTAGGTACTAAGAGATACTATTAGGTACAACTTCTCGTATAACTAGGTACTATATGGTACTTTTTCTCGTATAACTAGGTACTATATAGTACTACTTCTCATTATAACTAGATACTATTTTGTAATATATTGTACTATTTTGTACTACTAGTTATTTAAGTGAGTAATGCCCCAGCAGAGAGATAAAGAAGAGATAGATCGAGTGACCATGGAAGAGTCTCAGCAGATCGTAAGGCAAGCTTACTCTCATGCGTACAACCCCAGGTCAATACTTAGTGGTCTACAAAGGATCTATCCTATCTACTTGTATGTGATGAGCCGTCCTTATTCTGTTAACAGACATGGGGAGGGCTTGGGGATATAAAAAGTATTGTTTTCATAAGTAGATAGAAGGCGTCGCTCCCAGATTAGATTCTGACTTAGAGGCGTTCAGTCATAATCTATGCAGATGGTAGCGTAGCCACACGGGCTGCTCAACCAATGGCGATACCAGAGATCTGGACCAACGGTTCCTCTCGTACTGAGTTGGACTACTGTGGCGACGCAGTGATCAGTAGGGTAAAACTAACCTGTCTCACGACGGTCTAAACCCAGCTCACGTTCCCTTTTGACGGGTGAACAATCCGACACTTGGTGAATTCTGCTTCACAATGATAGGAAGAGCCGACATCGAAGAATCAAAAAGCAACGTCGCTATGAACGCTTGGCTGCCACAAGCCAGTTATCCCTGTGGTAATTTTTCTGACACCTCTGGCTTAAAACTCGTAAAAGGCAAAGGATCGATAGGCCATGGTTTCCCAGTTCATCCTGACACTGAGAGGTTGAATGAAGCCAGCTTTTCCCCTTTTGGTCTGTGAGCGGTTTCTGTCCGCTCTGAGCTGGCCGTAGGACACCTGTGTTATCTTTTAACAGATGTGCCGCCCCAGCCAAACTCCCCACCTGGCGGTTTCTCCCACCCAGTTACATTGCTAGAAAGTTACTGCATGACAGGATAAGTAAAGCGACATTAAGAGTAGTGGTATTTCAAGATCGCGGCCTCCCACTTATTCTACGCCTCCTACGCCGCTCTACGCGCCAGACTAGAGTCAAACTCAACAGGGTCTTCTTTCCCCGCTGATCATGCCAAGCCCGTTCCCTTGGCTGTGGCTTCGCTAGGTAGTAGATAGGGACAGTAGGAATCTCGTTAATCCATTCATGCACGTCACTAATTAGATGACGAGGCATTTGGCTACCTTAAGAGAGTCATAGTTACTCCCGCCGTTTACCCGCGCTTCGTTGAATCTCATCACCTTGACATTCAGAGCACTGGGCAGAAATCACATTGTGTTAACATATCACCTTCACAATGCTTTGTTTTAATTAAACAGTCGGATTCCTCCTGCCGCTCCAGTTCTGAGGTGGCCATTCGCCGCAGGGCCGACCACCTTCGGTCATGGCGACAAAACTCCCACTTCCGTGAAAATTAAGTCACACAATCCCTCCAGTGGAGACTTCTGCCTGGCCCTCAGAGCCAATCTTTCTCCCGAAGTTACAGATCTAATTTGCCGACTTCCCTTACCTACATTGTCCTATTGACTAGAGGCTGCTAACCTTGGAGACCTGCTGCGGTATAGGTACGAATACTCCTACATATTACATGCCGCAAGTTTCATGGATCGTAGTTAGTGCTCCAGACAACACATACAGTGTGCTGCTCTTCCATACATCACGCCTCTCTCGCCGTAATGGATCCAGGCGCACATGTATGTTAGACAGAAAAGACAACTCTCCCCAGGACCAACCCCGACATATTGCGGCATATTGTGTCACCACTATGTAGTAAGTACCTATGGAATATTAACCATATTCCCTTTCCCTCGTAAGGTTAGGATCGGGTGACTCATGATCCAGTGCGGTTCTCATGAAAACCTTCTCCACTTCAGTCTTCCAAGTTGGCATTGGAATACTTGCTACTACCACCAAGATCTGCACTAATACCTGCTCCATAACTCTTCACAGAATTACTTCCATGCAGATACTACGCCCTCCTACACCAGAGGGCAGAGTATGGGCACCCGCCTTTCGCGACTTCCATTTTCAGGGCTAGTCCATTCGGTAGGTGAGTTGTTACACACTCCTTAGCGGGTTCCGACTTCCATGGCCACCGTCCTACTGTCTAAATGGACTAACGCCTTTACTTGCAGACGGGTTCTGTCGCCTTAACTCCGCTTCAGGTTGGGCCCTCATCGCCAGTCCTGCTTACCAGGATTGGCCCACTAGGGACATTTATGTCATGTCACGTTCATTTATGAAACGTTACTGCACCCATTTAAAGTTTGATAATAGGAGGAAGGAGTGACTCCTCCCGAACCTCTATTCATTGGCTTTACCGGATGCCACTAAAAGTCCCAGCTATCCTGAGGGAAACTTCGGAGGGAACCAGCTACTAGATGGTTCGATGAGTCTTTCGCCCCTATACTCAGGTCCACAGAGCGATTTGCACGTCAGCACCTACACGAACCTCCACCAGAGTTTCCCCTGGCTTCGTCCTGCCCAAGCATAGCTCACCATCTTTCGGGTCCCAGCCATTTCGCTTACTCCGCTTACGGGCCTCTACTGATGGTAGAGATCACTTTCATTTCGCCTACACATTTTCATGCACAGACTCGCGATATAGCTAGACTCCTTGGTCCGTGTTTCAAGACGGGACGGTCCGTCCACTATATCCTTGCAATACTTCTTTTCAAAGCTTTGCTCAGATTTATTGTAGACGCACAGCTTCCTCCCCAACTATTTCAGGTCTTTTAACTCTCTTTCCAAAGTGCTTTTCACCTTTCCCTCACGGTACTTGTGCACTATCGGGCTCTGGACGTATTTAGCCTTACGAGGAGTTTACCTCGCACTTTGGACAGCAATCCCAAGCTGTCCGACTCTTAGATAGTTTGGTTTTCAATCTAACTGAACCTCACGGGGTTATCACCCTCCATGACGTGTCATTCCTGACCACTTAGGTCCAATCAAACCTACACCATTCCTCCCTAGCTTACAATTCCGAAGATTTACAAGTGGGCTTTGGCCGCTTCACTCGCCGTTACTAAGGCCATCCTTGTTAGTTTCTTTTCCTCCGCTTACTGATATGCTTAAGTTCAGCGGGTTATCTTGCTCCCCTCAGATCACAGGTACATATACTCAGTTTTTTCACTTGGTAAGAGAATTCTTATTCACTTACATTTGTATTTTATATGATACTGAAAGGAACATACCTTGAGTTTCCCCAAGGTGCCTGTTGCGTTGGGAAACCTGATGACTCACGGAGTCCTGCAATTCGCATTGAATTTCGCGCTTCGCTGCGTCCTTCATCGACGCCAGAGCCTAGGCATCCATCGTTGGGGCTTTTGTTTTGTTTAGGTTTATATATTTGATAAAATGAAAAGCAGCATAAAGCTGTAA
>CAMPDV010001635.1:22500-25000 GCA_946699065.1 Loxodes magnus
ACTATTAAGTACTACTCGGTAATACTAGGTACTAAGGTGTACTATTAGGTACATCTTCTCGTATAACTAGGTACTATTAGGTACAACAAGGTACAACAAGGTACTACTAGGTACGACTAGGTACGACTATGTACAACTAGGTACGACTAGGTTCTACTAGGTTCAACTAGGTACTACTACTCGATACGACTAGGTTCTACTAGGTACTAATACTCGGTACAACTAGGTACTTATAGGTACTTCTTTTCGTTATAACTAAGTACTTATGGTACTTTTAGGTACTATTTCTCGTTATAACTACGTACTTATGGTACTATTAGGTACTACTACTCGATACGACTAGGTACTAATAGGTACTATTTCTCGTTATAACTAGGTACTATTAGGTACAACAAGGTACTACTAGGTACAACAAGGTACTACTAGGTACTACTAGGTACGACTAGGTACGACTAGGTACGACTAGGTACTATTAGGTACTACTACTCGATACGACTAGGTACTAATAGGTACTATTTCTCGTTATAACTAGGTACTATTAGGTACTACTTCTCGTTATAACTAGGTACTATTAGGTACAACAAGGTACTACTAGGTACGACTAGGTACGACTAGGTACGACTAGGTACGACTAGGTACTATTAGGTACTACTACTCGATACGACTAGGTTCTACTAGGTACTATTTCTCGTTATAACTAGGTACTATTAGGTACTAATAGCTACTATTCCTCGTTATAACTACGTACTTATGGTACTTTTAGGTACTAATACTCGGTACGAATAGGTACTAATAGGTACTATTTCTCGTTATAACTAGGTACTAATAGGTACAACTAGGTACGACTAGGTACGACTTCTCGGTACGAATAAGTTCTACTAGGTACTATTTCTCGTTATGACTAGGTACTTGTGGTACTTTTAGGTACTACTTCTCGTTACAAGTAGGTACTAAGAGATACTATTAGGTACAACTTCTCGTATAACTAGGTACTATATGGTACTTTTTCTCGTATAACTAGGTACTATATAGTACTACTTCTCATTATAACTAGATACTATTTTGTAATATATTGTACTATTTTGTACTACTAGTTATTTAAGTGAGTAATGCCCCAGCAGAGAGATAAAGAAGAGATAGATCGAGTGACCATGGAAGAGTCTCAGCAGATCGTAAGGCAAGCTTACTCTCATGCGTACAACCCCAGGTCAATACTTAGTGGTCTACAAAGGATCTATCCTATCTACTTGTATGTGATGAGCCGTCCTTATTCTGTTAACAGACATGGGGAGGGCTTGGGGATATAAAAAGTATTGTTTTCATAAGTAGATAGAAGGCGTCGCTCCCAGATTAGATTCTGACTTAGAGGCGTTCAGTCATAATCTATGCAGATGGTAGCGTAGCCACACGGGCTGCTCAACCAATGGCGATACCAGAGATCTGGACCAACGGTTCCTCTCGTACTGAGTTGGACTACTGTGGCGACGCAGTGATCAGTAGGGTAAAACTAACCTGTCTCACGACGGTCTAAACCCAGCTCACGTTCCCTTTTGACGGGTGAACAATCCGACACTTGGTGAATTCTGCTTCACAATGATAGGAAGAGCCGACATCGAAGAATCAAAAAGCAACGTCGCTATGAACGCTTGGCTGCCACAAGCCAGTTATCCCTGTGGTAATTTTTCTGACACCTCTGGCTTAAAACTCGTAAAAGGCAAAGGATCGATAGGCCATGGTTTCCCAGTTCATCCTGACACTGAGAGGTTGAATGAAGCCAGCTTTTCCCCTTTTGGTCTGTGAGCGGTTTCTGTCCGCTCTGAGCTGGCCGTAGGACACCTGTGTTATCTTTTAACAGATGTGCCGCCCCAGCCAAACTCCCCACCTGGCGGTTTCTCCCACCCAGTTACATTGCTAGAAAGTTACTGCATGACAGGATAAGTAAAGCGACATTAAGAGTAGTGGTATTTCAAGATCGCGGCCTCCCACTTATTCTACGCCTCCTACGCCGCTCTACGCGCCAGACTAGAGTCAAACTCAACAGGGTCTTCTTTCCCCGCTGATCATGCCAAGCCCGTTCCCTTGGCTGTGGCTTCGCTAGGTAGTAGATAGGGACAGTAGGAATCTCGTTAATCCATTCATGCACGTCACTAATTAGATGACGAGGCATTTGGCTACCTTAAGAGAGTCATAGTTACTCCCGCCGTTTACCCGCGCTTCGTTGAATCTCATCACCTTGACATTCAGAGCACTGGGCAGAAATCACATTGTGTTAACATATCACCTTCACAATGCTTTGTTTTAATTAAACAGTCGGATTCCTCCTGCCGCTCCAGTTCTGAGGTGGCCATTCGCCGCAGGGCCGACCACCTTCGGTCATGGCGACAAAACTCCCACTTCCGTGAAAATTAAGTCACACAATCCCTCCAGTGGAGACTTCTGCCTGGCCCTCAGAGCCAATCTTTCTCCCGAAGTTACAGATCTAATTTGCCGACTTCCCTTA
>CAMPDV010001635.1:30000-32500 GCA_946699065.1 Loxodes magnus
CGACTAGGTACTATTAGGTACTACTACTCGATACGACTAGGTTCTACTAGGTACTATTTCTCGTTATAACTAGGTACTATTAGGTACTAATAGCTACTATTCCTCGTTATAACTACGTACTTATGGTACTATTAGGTACTACTACTCGGTACAAATAGGTACTAATAAGTACTATTTCTCGTTATAACTAGGTACTAATAGGTACAACTAGGTACGACTAGGTACAACTTCTCGGTACGAATAAGTTCTACTAGGTACTATTTCTCGTTATAACTAGATACTTGTGGTACTTTTAGGTACTACTTCTCGTTACAAGTAGGTACTAAGAGATACTATTAGGTACAACTTCTCGTATAACTAGGTACTATATGGTACTTTTTCTCGTATAACTAGGTACTATATAGTACTACTTCTCATTATAACTAGATACTATTTTGTAATATATTGTACTATTTTGTACTACTAGTTATTTAAGTGAGTAATGCCCCAGCAGAGAGATAAAGAAGAGATAGATCGAGTGACCATGGAAGAGTCTCAGCAGATCGTAAGGCAAGCTTACTCTCATGCGTACAACCCCAGGTCAATACTTAGTGGTCTACAAAGGATCTATCCTATCTACTTGTATGTGATGAGCCGTCCTTATTCTGTTAACAGACATGGGGAGGGCTTGGGGATATAAAAAGTATTGTTTTCATAAGTAGATAGAAGGCGTCGCTCCCAGATTAGATTCTGACTTAGAGGCGTTCAGTCATAATCTATGCAGATGGTAGCGTAGCCACACGGGCTGCTCAACCAATGGCGATACCAGAGATCTGGACCAACGGTTCCTCTCGTACTGAGTTGGACTACTGTGGCGACGCAGTGATCAGTAGGGTAAAACTAACCTGTCTCACGACGGTCTAAACCCAGCTCACGTTCCCTTTTGACGGGTGAACAATCCGACACTTGGTGAATTCTGCTTCACAATGATAGGAAGAGCCGACATCGAAGAATCAAAAAGCAACGTCGCTATGAACGCTTGGCTGCCACAAGCCAGTTATCCCTGTGGTAATTTTTCTGACACCTCTGGCTTAAAACTCGTAAAAGGCAAAGGATCGATAGGCCATGGTTTCCCAGTTCATCCTGACACTGAGAGGTTGAATGAAGCCAGCTTTTCCCCTTTTGGTCTGTGAGCGGTTTCTGTCCGCTCTGAGCTGGCCGTAGGACACCTGTGTTATCTTTTAACAGATGTGCCGCCCCAGCCAAACTCCCCACCTGGCGGTTTCTCCCACCCAGTTACATTGCTAGAAAGTTACTGCATGACAGGATAAGTAAAGCGACATTAAGAGTAGTGGTATTTCAAGATCGCGGCCTCCCACTTATTCTACGCCTCCTACGCCGCTCTACGCGCCAGACTAGAGTCAAACTCAACAGGGTCTTCTTTCCCCGCTGATCATGCCAAGCCCGTTCCCTTGGCTGTGGCTTCGCTAGGTAGTAGATAGGGACAGTAGGAATCTCGTTAATCCATTCATGCACGTCACTAATTAGATGACGAGGCATTTGGCTACCTTAAGAGAGTCATAGTTACTCCCGCCGTTTACCCGCGCTTCGTTGAATCTCATCACCTTGACATTCAGAGCACTGGGCAGAAATCACATTGTGTTAACATATCACCTTCACAATGCTTTGTTTTAATTAAACAGTCGGATTCCTCCTGCCGCTCCAGTTCTGAGGTGGCCATTCGCCGCAGGGCCGACCACCTTCGGTCATGGCGACAAAACTCCCACTTCCGTGAAAATTAAGTCACACAATCCCTCCAGTGGAGACTTCTGCCTGGCCCTCAGAGCCAATCTTTCTCCCGAAGTTACAGATCTAATTTGCCGACTTCCCTTACCTACATTGTCCTATTGACTAGAGGCTGCTAACCTTGGAGACCTGCTGCGGTATAGGTACGAATACTCCTACATATTACATGCCGCAAGTTTCATGGATCGTAGTTAGTGCTCCAGACAACACATACAGTGTGCTGCTCTTCCATACATCACGCCTCTCTCGCCGTAATGGATCCAGGCGCACATGTATGTTAGACAGAAAAGACAACTCTCCCCAGGACCAACCCCGACATATTGCGGCATATTGTGTCACCACTATGTAGTAAGTACCTATGGAATATTAACCATATTCCCTTTCCCTCGTAAGGTTAGGATCGGGTGACTCATGATCCAGTGCGGTTCTCATGAAAACCTTCTCCACTTCAGTCTTCCAAGTTGGCATTGGAATACTTGCTACTACCACCAAGATCTGCACTAATACCTGCTCCATAACTCTTCACAGAATTACTTCCATGCAGATACTACGCCCTCCTACACCAGAGGGCAGAGTATGGGCACCCGCCTTTCGCGACTTCCATTTTCAGGGCTAGTCCATTCGGTAGGTGAGTTGTTACACACTCCTTAGCGGGTTCCGACTTCCATGGCCACCGTCCTACTGTCTAAATGGACTAACGCCTTTACTTGCAGAC
>CAMPDV010001635.1:37500-40000 GCA_946699065.1 Loxodes magnus
CTACGTACTTATGGTACTATTAGGTACTACTACTCGGTACAAATAGGTACTAATAAGTACTATTTCTCGTTATAACTAGGTACTAATAGGTACAACTAGGTACGACTAGGTACAACTTCTCGGTACGAATAAGTTCTACTAGGTACTATTTCTCGTTATAACTAGGTACTTGTGGTACTTTTAGGTACTACTTCTCGTTACAAGTAGGTACTAAGAGATACTATTAGGTACAACTTCTCGTATAACTAGGTACTATATGGTACTTTTTCTCGTATAACTAGGTACTATATAGTACTACTTCTCATTATAACTAGATACTATTTTGTAATATATTGTACTATTTTGTACTACTAGTTATTTAAGTGAGTAATGCCCCAGCAGAGAGATAAAGAAGAGATAGATCGAGTGACCATGGAAGAGTCTCAGCAGATCGTAAGGCAAGCTTACTCTCATGCGTACAACCCCAGGTCAATACTTAGTGGTCTACAAAGGATCTATCCTATCTACTTGTATGTGATGAGCCGTCCTTATTCTGTTAACAGACATGGGGAGGGCTTGGGGATATAAAAAGTATTGTTTTCATAAGTAGATAGAAGGCGTCGCTCCCAGATTAGATTCTGACTTAGAGGCGTTCAGTCATAATCTATGCAGATGGTAGCGTAGCCACACGGGCTGCTCAACCAATGGCGATACCAGAGATCTGGACCAACGGTTCCTCTCGTACTGAGTTGGACTACTGTGGCGACGCAGTGATCAGTAGGGTAAAACTAACCTGTCTCACGACGGTCTAAACCCAGCTCACGTTCCCTTTTGACGGGTGAACAATCCGACACTTGGTGAATTCTGCTTCACAATGATAGGAAGAGCCGACATCGAAGAATCAAAAAGCAACGTCGCTATGAACGCTTGGCTGCCACAAGCCAGTTATCCCTGTGGTAATTTTTCTGACACCTCTGGCTTAAAACTCGTAAAAGGCAAAGGATCGATAGGCCATGGTTTCCCAGTTCATCCTGACACTGAGAGGTTGAATGAAGCCAGCTTTTCCCCTTTTGGTCTGTGAGCGGTTTCTGTCCGCTCTGAGCTGGCCGTAGGACACCTGTGTTATCTTTTAACAGATGTGCCGCCCCAGCCAAACTCCCCACCTGGCGGTTTCTCCCACCCAGTTACATTGCTAGAAAGTTACTGCATGACAGGATAAGTAAAGCGACATTAAGAGTAGTGGTATTTCAAGATCGCGGCCTCCCACTTATTCTACGCCTCCTACGCCGCTCTACGCGCCAGACTAGAGTCAAACTCAACAGGGTCTTCTTTCCCCGCTGATCATGCCAAGCCCGTTCCCTTGGCTGTGGCTTCGCTAGGTAGTAGATAGGGACAGTAGGAATCTCGTTAATCCATTCATGCACGTCACTAATTAGATGACGAGGCATTTGGCTACCTTAAGAGAGTCATAGTTACTCCCGCCGTTTACCCGCGCTTCGTTGAATCTCATCACCTTGACATTCAGAGCACTGGGCAGAAATCACATTGTGTTAACATATCACCTTCACAATGCTTTGTTTTAATTAAACAGTCGGATTCCTCCTGCCGCTCCAGTTCTGAGGTGGCCATTCGCCGCAGGGCCGACCACCTTCGGTCATGGCGACAAAACTCCCACTTCCGTGAAAATTAAGTCACACAATCCCTCCAGTGGAGACTTCTGCCTGGCCCTCAGAGCCAATCTTTCTCCCGAAGTTACAGATCTAATTTGCCGACTTCCCTTACCTACATTGTCCTATTGACTAGAGGCTGCTAACCTTGGAGACCTGCTGCGGTATAGGTACGAATACTCCTACATATTACATGCCGCAAGTTTCATGGATCGTAGTTAGTGCTCCAGACAACACATACAGTGTGCTGCTCTTCCATACATCACGCCTCTCTCGCCGTAATGGATCCAGGCGCACATGTATGTTAGACAGAAAAGACAACTCTCCCCAGGACCAACCCCGACATATTGCGGCATATTGTGTCACCACTATGTAGTAAGTACCTATGGAATATTAACCATATTCCCTTTCCCTCGTAAGGTTAGGATCGGGTGACTCATGATCCAGTGCGGTTCTCATGAAAACCTTCTCCACTTCAGTCTTCCAAGTTGGCATTGGAATACTTGCTACTACCACCAAGATCTGCACTAATACCTGCTCCATAACTCTTCACAGAATTACTTCCATGCAGATACTACGCCCTCCTACACCAGAGGGCAGAGTATGGGCACCCGCCTTTCGCGACTTCCATTTTCAGGGCTAGTCCATTCGGTAGGTGAGTTGTTACACACTCCTTAGCGGGTTCCGACTTCCATGGCCACCGTCCTACTGTCTAAATGGACTAACGCCTTTACTTGCAGACGGGTTCTGTCGCCTTAACTCCGCTTCAGGTTGGGCCCTCATCGCCAGTCCTGCTTACCAGGATTGGCCCACTAGGGACATTTATGTCATGTCACGTTCATTTATGAAACGTT
>CAMPDV010001635.1:45000-47500 GCA_946699065.1 Loxodes magnus
GTACAACTTCTCGGTACGAATAAGTTCTACTAGGTACTATTTCTCGTTATGACTAGGTACTTGTGGTACTTTTAGGTACTACTTCTCGTTACAAGTAGGTACTAAGAGATACTATTAGGTACAACTTCTCGTATAACTAGGTACTATATGGTACTTTTTCTCGTATAACTAGGTACTAATAGGTACTACTTCTCATTATAACTAGATACTATTTTGTAATATATTGTACTATTTTGTACTACTAGTTATTTAAGTGAGTAATGCCCCAGCAGAGAGATAAAGAAGAGATAGATCGAGTGACCATGGAAGAGTCTCAGCAGATCGTAAGGCAAGCTTACTCTCATGCGTACAACCCCAGGTCAATACTTAGTGGTCTACAAAGGATCTATCCTATCTACTTGTATGTGATGAGCCGTCCTTATTCTGTTAACAGACATGGGGAGGGCTTGGGGATATAAAAAGTATTGTTTTCATAAGTAGATAGAAGGCGTCGCTCCCAGATTAGATTCTGACTTAGAGGCGTTCAGTCATAATCTATGCAGATGGTAGCGTAGCCACACGGGCTGCTCAACCAATGGCGATACCAGAGATCTGGACCAACGGTTCCTCTCGTACTGAGTTGGACTACTGTGGCGACGCAGTGATCAGTAGGGTAAAACTAACCTGTCTCACGACGGTCTAAACCCAGCTCACGTTCCCTTTTGACGGGTGAACAATCCGACACTTGGTGAATTCTGCTTCACAATGATAGGAAGAGCCGACATCGAAGAATCAAAAAGCAACGTCGCTATGAACGCTTGGCTGCCACAAGCCAGTTATCCCTGTGGTAATTTTTCTGACACCTCTGGCTTAAAACTCGTAAAAGGCAAAGGATCGATAGGCCATGGTTTCCCAGTTCATCCTGACACTGAGAGGTTGAATGAAGCCAGCTTTTCCCCTTTTGGTCTGTGAGCGGTTTCTGTCCGCTCTGAGCTGGCCGTAGGACACCTGTGTTATCTTTTAACAGATGTGCCGCCCCAGCCAAACTCCCCACCTGGCGGTTTCTCCCACCCAGTTACATTGCTAGAAAGTTACTGCATGACAGGATAAGTAAAGCGACATTAAGAGTAGTGGTATTTCAAGATCGCGGCCTCCCACTTATTCTACGCCTCCTACGCCGCTCTACGCGCCAGACTAGAGTCAAACTCAACAGGGTCTTCTTTCCCCGCTGATCATGCCAAGCCCGTTCCCTTGGCTGTGGCTTCGCTAGGTAGTAGATAGGGACAGTAGGAATCTCGTTAATCCATTCATGCACGTCACTAATTAGATGACGAGGCATTTGGCTACCTTAAGAGAGTCATAGTTACTCCCGCCGTTTACCCGCGCTTCGTTGAATCTCATCACCTTGACATTCAGAGCACTGGGCAGAAATCACATTGTGTTAACATATCACCTTCACAATGCTTTGTTTTAATTAAACAGTCGGATTCCTCCTGCCGCTCCAGTTCTGAGGTGGCCATTCGCCGCAGGGCCGACCACCTTCGGTCATGGCGACAAAACTCCCACTTCCGTGAAAATTAAGTCACACAATCCCTCCAGTGGAGACTTCTGCCTGGCCCTCAGAGCCAATCTTTCTCCCGAAGTTACAGATCTAATTTGCCGACTTCCCTTACCTACATTGTCCTATTGACTAGAGGCTGCTAACCTTGGAGACCTGCTGCGGTATAGGTACGAATACTCCTACATATTACATGCCGCAAGTTTCATGGATCGTAGTTGGTGCTCCAGACAACACATACAGTGTGCTGCTCTTCCATACATCACGCCTCTCTCGCCGTAATGGATCCAGGCGCACATGTATGTTAGACAGAAAAGACAACTCTCCCCAGGACCAACCCCGACATATTGCGGCATATTGTGTCACCACTATGTAGTAAGTACCTATGGAATATTAACCATATTCCCTTTCCCTCGTAAGGTTAGGATCGGGTGACTCATGATCCAGTGCGGTTCTCATGAAAACCTTCTCCACTTCAGTCTTCCAAGTTGGCATTGGAATACTTGCTACTACCACCAAGATCTGCACTAATACCTGCTCCATAACTCTTCACAGAATTACTTCCATGCAGATACTACGCCCTCCTACACCAGAGGGCAGAGTATGGGCACCCGCCTTTCGCGACTTCCATTTTCAGGGCTAGTCCATTCGGTAGGTGAGTTGTTACACACTCCTTAGCGGGTTCCGACTTCCATGGCCACCGTCCTACTGTCTAAATGGACTAACGCCTTTACTTGCAGACGGGTTCTGTCGCCTTAACTCCGCTTCAGGTTGGGCCCTCATCGCCAGTCCTGCTTACCAGGATTGGCCCACTAGGGACATTTATGTCATGTCACGTTCATTTATGAAACGTTACTGCACCCATTTAAAGTTTGATAATAGGAGGAAGGAGTGACTCCTCCCGAACCTCTATTCATTGGCTTTACCGGATGCCACTAAAAGTCCCAGCTATCCTGAGGGAAA
>CAMPDV010001635.1:52500-55000 GCA_946699065.1 Loxodes magnus
TTAGGTACTACTTCTCGTTACAAGTAGGTACTAAGAGATACTATTAGGTACAACTTCTCGTATAACTAGGTACTATATGGTACTTTTTCTCGTATAACTAGGTACTAATAGGTACTACTTCTCATTATAACTAGATACTATTTTGTAATATATTGTACTATTTTGTACTACTAGTTATTTAAGTGAGTAATGCCCCAGCAGAGAGATAAAGAAGAGATAGATCGAGTGACCATGGAAGAGTCTCAGCAGATCGTAAGGCAAGCTTACTCTCATGCGTACAACCCCAGGTCAATACTTAGTGGTCTACAAAGGATCTATCCTATCTACTTGTATGTGATGAGCCGTCCTTATTCTGTTAACAGACATGGGGAGGGCTTGGGGATATAAAAAGTATTGTTTTCATAAGTAGATAGAAGGCGTCGCTCCCAGATTAGATTCTGACTTAGAGGCGTTCAGTCATAATCTATGCAGATGGTAGCGTAGCCACACGGGCTGCTCAACCAATGGCGATACCAGAGATCTGGACCAACGGTTCCTCTCGTACTGAGTTGGACTACTGTGGCGACGCAGTGATCAGTAGGGTAAAACTAACCTGTCTCACGACGGTCTAAACCCAGCTCACGTTCCCTTTTGACGGGTGAACAATCCGACACTTGGTGAATTCTGCTTCACAATGATAGGAAGAGCCGACATCGAAGAATCAAAAAGCAACGTCGCTATGAACGCTTGGCTGCCACAAGCCAGTTATCCCTGTGGTAATTTTTCTGACACCTCTGGCTTAAAACTCGTAAAAGGCAAAGGATCGATAGGCCATGGTTTCCCAGTTCATCCTGACACTGAGAGGTTGAATGAAGCCAGCTTTTCCCCTTTTGGTCTGTGAGCGGTTTCTGTCCGCTCTGAGCTGGCCGTAGGACACCTGTGTTATCTTTTAACAGATGTGCCGCCCCAGCCAAACTCCCCACCTGGCGGTTTCTCCCACCCAGTTACATTGCTAGAAAGTTACTGCATGACAGGATAAGTAAAGCGACATTAAGAGTAGTGGTATTTCAAGATCGCGGCCTCCCACTTATTCTACGCCTCCTACGCCGCTCTACGCGCCAGACTAGAGTCAAACTCAACAGGGTCTTCTTTCCCCGCTGATCATGCCAAGCCCGTTCCCTTGGCTGTGGCTTCGCTAGGTAGTAGATAGGGACAGTAGGAATCTCGTTAATCCATTCATGCACGTCACTAATTAGATGACGAGGCATTTGGCTACCTTAAGAGAGTCATAGTTACTCCCGCCGTTTACCCGCGCTTCGTTGAATCTCATCACCTTGACATTCAGAGCACTGGGCAGAAATCACATTGTGTTAACATATCACCTTCACAATGCTTTGTTTTAATTAAACAGTCGGATTCCTCCTGCCGCTCCAGTTCTGAGGTGGCCATTCGCCGCAGGGCCGACCACCTTCGGTCATGGCGACAAAACTCCCACTTCCGTGAAAATTAAGTCACACAATCCCTCCAGTGGAGACTTCTGCCTGGCCCTCAGAGCCAATCTTTCTCCCGAAGTTACAGATCTAATTTGCCGACTTCCCTTACCTACATTGTCCTATTGACTAGAGGCTGCTAACCTTGGAGACCTGCTGCGGTATAGGTACGAATACTCCTACATATTACATGCCGCAAGTTTCATGGATCGTAGTTGGTGCTCCAGACAACACATACAGTGTGCTGCTCTTCCATACATCACGCCTCTCTCGCCGTAATGGATCCAGGCGCACATGTATGTTAGACAGAAAAGACAACTCTCCCCAGGACCAACCCCGACATATTGCGGCATATTGTGTCACCACTATGTAGTAAGTACCTATGGAATATTAACCATATTCCCTTTCCCTCGTAAGGTTAGGATCGGGTGACTCATGATCCAGTGCGGTTCTCATGAAAACCTTCTCCACTTCAGTCTTCCAAGTTGGCATTGGAATACTTGCTACTACCACCAAGATCTGCACTAATACCTGCTCCATAACTCTTCACAGAATTACTTCCATGCAGATACTACGCCCTCCTACACCAGAGGGCAGAGTATGGGCACCCGCCTTTCGCGACTTCCATTTTCAGGGCTAGTCCATTCGGTAGGTGAGTTGTTACACACTCCTTAGCGGGTTCCGACTTCCATGGCCACCGTCCTACTGTCTAAATGGACTAACGCCTTTACTTGCAGACGGGTTCTGTCGCCTTAACTCCGCTTCAGGTTGGGCCCTCATCGCCAGTCCTGCTTACCAGGATTGGCCCACTAGGGACATTTATGTCATGTCACGTTCATTTATGAAACGTTACTGCACCCATTTAAAGTTTGATAATAGGAGGAAGGAGTGACTCCTCCCGAACCTCTATTCATTGGCTTTACCGGATGCCACTAAAAGTCCCAGCTATCCTGAGGGAAACTTCGGAGGGAACCAGCTACTAGATGGTTCGATGAGTCTTTCGCCCCTATACTCAGGTCCACAGAGCGATT
>CAMPDV010001635.1:60000-62500 GCA_946699065.1 Loxodes magnus
TTTGACGGGTGAACAATCCGACACTTGGTGAATTCTGCTTCACAATGATAGGAAGAGCCGACATCGAAGAATCAAAAAGCAACGTCGCTATGAACGCTTGGCTGCCACAAGCCAGTTATCCCTGTGGTAATTTTTCTGACACCTCTGGCTTAAAACTCGTAAAAGGCAAAGGATCGATAGGCCATGGTTTCCCAGTTCATCCTGACACTGAGAGGTTGAATGAAGCCAGCTTTTCCCCTTTTGGTCTGTGAGCGGTTTCTGTCCGCTCTGAGCTGGCCGTAGGACACCTGTGTTATCTTTTAACAGATGTGCCGCCCCAGCCAAACTCCCCACCTGGCGGTTTCTCCCACCCAGTTACATTGCTAGAAAGTTACTGCATGACAGGATAAGTAAAGCGACATTAAGAGTAGTGGTATTTCAAGATCGCGGCCTCCCACTTATTCTACGCCTCCTACGCCGCTCTACGCGCCAGACTAGAGTCAAACTCAACAGGGTCTTCTTTCCCCGCTGATCATGCCAAGCCCGTTCCCTTGGCTGTGGCTTCGCTAGGTAGTAGATAGGGACAGTAGGAATCTCGTTAATCCATTCATGCACGTCACTAATTAGATGACGAGGCATTTGGCTACCTTAAGAGAGTCATAGTTACTCCCGCCGTTTACCCGCGCTTCGTTGAATCTCATCACCTTGACATTCAGAGCACTGGGCAGAAATCACATTGTGTTAACATATCACCTTCACAATGCTTTGTTTTAATTAAACAGTCGGATTCCTCCTGCCGCTCCAGTTCTGAGGTGGCCATTCGCCGCAGGGCCGACCACCTTCGGTCATGGCGACAAAACTCCCACTTCCGTGAAAATTAAGTCACACAATCCCTCCAGTGGAGACTTCTGCCTGGCCCTCAGAGCCAATCTTTCTCCCGAAGTTACAGATCTAATTTGCCGACTTCCCTTACCTACATTGTCCTATTGACTAGAGGCTGCTAACCTTGGAGACCTGCTGCGGTATAGGTACGAATACTCCTACATATTACATGCCGCAAGTTTCATGGATCGTAGTTGGTGCTCCAGACAACACATACAGTGTGCTGCTCTTCCATACATCACGCCTCTCTCGCCGTAATGGATCCAGGCGCACATGTATGTTAGACAGAAAAGACAACTCTCCCCAGGACCAACCCCGACATATTGCGGCATATTGTGTCACCACTATGTAGTAAGTACCTATGGAATATTAACCATATTCCCTTTCCCTCGTAAGGTTAGGATCGGGTGACTCATGATCCAGTGCGGTTCTCATGAAAACCTTCTCCACTTCAGTCTTCCAAGTTGGCATTGGAATACTTGCTACTACCACCAAGATCTGCACTAATACCTGCTCCATAACTCTTCACAGAATTACTTCCATGCAGATACTACGCCCTCCTACACCAGAGGGCAGAGTATGGGCACCCGCCTTTCGCGACTTCCATTTTCAGGGCTAGTCCATTCGGTAGGTGAGTTGTTACACACTCCTTAGCGGGTTCCGACTTCCATGGCCACCGTCCTACTGTCTAAATGGACTAACGCCTTTACTTGCAGACGGGTTCTGTCGCCTTAACTCCGCTTCAGGTTGGGCCCTCATCGCCAGTCCTGCTTACCAGGATTGGCCCACTAGGGACATTTATGTCATGTCACGTTCATTTATGAAACGTTACTGCACCCATTTAAAGTTTGATAATAGGAGGAAGGAGTGACTCCTCCCGAACCTCTATTCATTGGCTTTACCGGATGCCACTAAAAGTCCCAGCTATCCTGAGGGAAACTTCGGAGGGAACCAGCTACTAGATGGTTCGATGAGTCTTTCGCCCCTATACTCAGGTCCACAGAGCGATTTGCACGTCAGCACCTACACGAACCTCCACCAGAGTTTCCCCTGGCTTCGTCCTGCCCAAGCATAGCTCACCATCTTTCGGGTCCCAGCCATTTCGCTTACTCCGCTTACGGGCCTCTACTGATGGTAGAGATCACTTTCATTTCGCCTACACATTTTCATGCACAGACTCGCGATATAGCTAGACTCCTTGGTCCGTGTTTCAAGACGGGACGGTCCGTCCACTATATCCTTGCAATACTTCTTTTCAAAGCTTTGCTCAGATTTATTGTAGACGCACAGCTTCCTCCCCAACTATTTCAGGTCTTTTAACTCTCTTTCCAAAGTGCTTTTCACCTTTCCCTCACGGTACTTGTGCACTATCGGGCTCTGGACGTATTTAGCCTTACGAGGAGTTTACCTCGCACTTTGGACAGCAATCCCAAGCTGTCCGACTCTTAGATAGTTTGGTTTTCAATCTAACTGAACCTCACGGGGTTATCACCCTCCATGACGTGTCATTCCTGACCACTTAGGTCCAATCAAACCTACACCATTCCTCCCTAGCTTACAATTCCGAAGATTTACAAGTGGGCTTTGGCCGCTTCACTCGCCGTTACTAAGGCCATCCTTGTTAGTTTCTTTTCCTCCG
>CAMPDV010001635.1:65000-70000 GCA_946699065.1 Loxodes magnus
AAGAAATCTTCTTATTCATGCTTTTTACTTCTCTTTTCATTCTTTTATCTCTATCCTTCTACTACTGATTAGCACTTAAAAGTCATCTCTTCTTCATCATCATTAGATAGTCAAGCATCAATACCTTTTCAAGTTAGGTCTTTATCATCTTTTATTTCAAATTTTCAAAAATTTGAAATTTTGTACTTTAATGATCAAAGTAAGTTAAAGCAAGTAAAACCCCAGCAGAGATAGTAGAGAGGATCTCGATGTAATACCCTAGAAAGATGATACCAATAAAAGTAACTAAAGGTATGACTAAGTACTACTAGGTACAACTAAGTACAACAAGATACGACTAGGTAATACAAGGTACTAAGGTGTACTATTAGGTACATCTTCTCGTATAACTAGGTACTATTAGGTACAACAAGGTACAACAAGGTACTACTAGGTACGACTAGGTACGAATAGGTACGACTAGATACGACTAGGTACTTACTACTAGGTACTATTAGGTACTATTAGGTACTTATAGGTACTATTTCTCGTTACAACTAGGTACTTATGGTACTATTAGGTACATCTTCTCGTATAACTAGGCACAACAAGGTACTACTAGGTACGAATAGGTACGAATAGGTACAACTAGGTACTAAGGGGTACTATTAGGTACATCTTCTCGTATGAATAGGTACAACAAGGTACTACTAGGTACGAATATGTACGACTAAGTACTATTAGGTAATATTTCTCGTAACAACTAGGTACTAAGAGATACTATTAGGTACTAGTGCTCGGTACAACTAGGTACGACTAGGTTCTACTAAGTACTACAAGGTACTTTTAGGTACTACTTCTCGTTATAACTAGGTACTATTAGGTACGACTGGGTATTATTTCTCGGTAAAACTAGGTACGACTAGGTTCTACTAGGTACTACTACTCGGTACGACTAGGTACTTATAGGTACTATTTTTCGTTATAACTACGTACTTATGGTACTAATAGGTACTATTTCTCGTTTTAACTAGGTACCTATGGTACTTTTAGATACTACTACTCGATACGACTAGGTACTAATAGGTACTATTTCTCGTTACAACTAGGTACTTTTAGGTACTACTTGGTACTACTTCTCGTTATAACTAGTTACTAATACGTACTATTTCTCGTTATAACTAGATACTATTAGGTACGAATAGGTACGACTAGGTACTATTAGGTACTAATAGGTACTGTTTCTCGTTATGACTAGGTAGTAATGAGTACTTTTTCTCGTTATAACAAGGTACTATTAGGTACGACAAAGTACGACTAGGTTCTACTAGGTACGACTAGGTTCTACAGGTACTATTTCTCGTTATAACTAGGTACTAATAGACACTACAACGTACTACTAGGTACAACTTCTCGGTACGACTAGGTTCTACTAGGTACAACTTCTCGGTACGACTAGGTATGACTAGGTTCTACTAAGTACTACAACTCGGTACGACTGGGTACTATTTCTCGTTATAACTAGGTACTAATAGGTACGACTAGGTACTACTACTCGTTACAACTAGGTACTTATAGGTACTATTTCTCGTTGTGATTAGGTACTTATGGTACTTTTAGGTACTACTTCTCGTTACAAGTAGGTACTAAGAAATACTATATGGTACAACTTCTCGTATAACTAGTTACTTATGGTACAACTTCTCGATACAACTAGGTACGAATAGGTTCTACTAGGTACTATATGGAACTATTAGGTACTATATTGTACTATTTTGTACTACTAGTTATTTAAGTGAGTAATGCCCCAGCAGAGAGATAAAGAAGAGATAGATCGAGTGACCATGGAAGAGTCTCAGCAGATCGTAAGGCAAGCTTACTCTCATGCGTACAACCCCAGGTCAATACTTAGTGGTCTACAAAGGATCTATCCTATCTACTTGTATGTGATGAGCCGTCCTTATTCTGTTAACAGACATGGGGAGGGCTTGGGGATATAAAAAGTATTGTTTTCATAAGTAGATAGAAGGCGTCGCTCCCAGATTAGATTCTGACTTAGAGGCGTTCAGTCATAATCTATGCAGATGGTAGCGTAGCCACACGGGCTGCTCAACCAATGGCGATACCAGAGATCTGGACCAACGGTTCCTCTCGTACTGAGTTGGACTACTGTGGCGACGCAGTGATCAGTAGGGTAAAACTAACCTGTCTCACGACGGTCTAAACCCAGCTCACGTTCCCTTTTGACGGGTGAACAATCCGACACTTGGTGAATTCTGCTTCACAATGATAGGAAGAGCCGACATCGAAGAATCAAAAAGCAACGTCGCTATGAACGCTTGGCTGCCACAAGCCAGTTATCCCTGTGGTAATTTTTCTGACACCTCTGGCTTAAAACTCGTAAAAGGCAAAGGATCGATAGGCCATGGTTTCCCAGTTCATCCTGACACTGAGAGGTTGAATGAAGCCAGCTTTTCCCCTTTTGGTCTGTGAGCGGTTTCTGTCCGCTCTGAGCTGGCCGTAGGACACCTGTGTTATCTTTTAACAGATGTGCCGCCCCAGCCAAACTCCCCACCTGGCGGTTTCTCCCACCCAGTTACATTGCTAGAAAGTTACTGCATGACAGGATAAGTAAAGCGACATTAAGAGTAGTGGTATTTCAAGATCGCGGCCTCCCACTTATTCTACGCCTCCTACGCCGCTCTACGCGCCAGACTAGAGTCAAACTCAACAGGGTCTTCTTTCCCCGCTGATCATGCCAAGCCCGTTCCCTTGGCTGTGGCTTCGCTAGGTAGTAGATAGGGACAGTAGGAATCTCGTTAATCCATTCATGCACGTCACTAATTAGATGACGAGGCATTTGGCTACCTTAAGAGAGTCATAGTTACTCCCGCCGTTTACCCGCGCTTCGTTGAATCTCATCACCTTGACATTCAGAGCACTGGGCAGAAATCACATTGTGTTAACATATCACCTTCACAATGCTTTGTTTTAATTAAACAGTCGGATTCCTCCTGCCGCTCCAGTTCTGAGGTGGCCATTCGCCGCAGGGCCGACCACCTTCGGTCATGGCGACAAAACTCCCACTTCCGTGAAAATTAAGTCACACAATCCCTCCAGTGGAGACTTCTGCCTGGCCCTCAGAGCCAATCTTTCTCCCGAAGTTACAGATCTAATTTGCCGACTTCCCTTACCTACATTGTCCTATTGACTAGAGGCTGCTAACCTTGGAGACCTGCTGCGGTATAGGTACGAATACTCCTACATATTACATGCCGCAAGTTTCATGGATCGTAGTTGGTGCTCCAGACAACACATACAGTGTGCTGCTCTTCCATACATCACGCCTCTCTCGCCGTAATGGATCCAGGCGCACATGTATGTTAGACAGAAAAGACAACTCTCCCCAGGACCAACCCCGACATATTGCGGCATATTGTGTCACCACTATGTAGTAAGTACCTATGGAATATTAACCATATTCCCTTTCCCTCGTAAGGTTAGGATCGGGTGACTCATGATCCAGTGCGGTTCTCATGAAAACCTTCTCCACTTCAGTCTTCCAAGTTGGCATTGGAATACTTGCTACTACCACCAAGATCTGCACTAATACCTGCTCCATAACTCTTCACAGAATTACTTCCATGCAGATACTACGCCCTCCTACACCAGAGGGCAGAGTATGGGCACCCGCCTTTCGCGACTTCCATTTTCAGGGCTAGTCCATTCGGTAGGTGAGTTGTTACACACTCCTTAGCGGGTTCCGACTTCCATGGCCACCGTCCTACTGTCTAAATGGACTAACGCCTTTACTTGCAGACGGGTTCTGTCGCCTTAACTCCGCTTCAGGTTGGGCCCTCATCGCCAGTCCTGCTTACCAGGATTGGCCCACTAGGGACATTTATGTCATGTCACGTTCATTTATGAAACGTTACTGCACCCATTTAAAGTTTGATAATAGGAGGAAGGAGTGACTCCTCCCGAACCTCTATTCATTGGCTTTACCGGATGCCACTAAAAGTCCCAGCTATCCTGAGGGAAACTTCGGAGGGAACCAGCTACTAGATGGTTCGATGAGTCTTTCGCCCCTATACTCAGGTCCACAGAGCGATTTGCACGTCAGCACCTACACGAACCTCCACCAGAGTTTCCCCTGGCTTCGTCCTGCCCAAGCATAGCTCACCATCTTTCGGGTCCCAGCCATTTCGCTTACTCCGCTTACGGGCCTCTACTGATGGTAAAGATCACTTTCATTTCGCCTACACATTTACATGCACAGACTCGCGATATAGCTAGACTCCTTGGTCCGTGTTTCAAGACGGGACGGTCCGTCCACTATATCCTTGCAATACTTCTTTTCAAAGCTTTGCTCAGATTTATTGTAGACGCACAGCTTCCTCCCCAACTATTTCAGGTCTTTTAACTCTCTTTCCAAAGTGCTTTTCACCTTTCCCTCACGGTACTTGTGCACTATCGGGCTCTGGACGTATTTAGCCTTACGAGGAGTTTACCTCGCACTTTGGACAGCAATCCCAAGCTGTCCGACTCTTAGATAGTTTGGTTTTCAATCTAACTGAACCTCACGGGGTTATCACCCTCCATGACGTGTCATTCCTGACCACTTAGGTCCAATCAAACCTACACCATTCCTCCCTAGCTTACAATTCCGAAGATTTACAAGTGGGCTTTGGCCGCTTCACTCGCCGTTACTAAGGCCATCCTTGTTAGTTTCTTTTCCTCCGCTTACTGATATGCTTAAGTTCAGCGGGTTATCTTGCTCCCCTCAGATCACAAGTACATATACTCAGTTTTTTCACTTGGTAAGAGAATTCTTATTCACTTACATTTGTATTTTATATGATACTGAAAGGAACATACCTTGAGTTTCCCCAAGGTGCCTGTTGCGTTGGGAAACCTGATGACTCACGGAGTCCTGCAATTCGCATTGAATTTCGCGCTTCGCTGCGTCCTTCATCGACGCCAGAGCCTAGGCATCCATCGTTGGGGCTTTTGTTTTGTTT
>CAMPDV010001635.1:72500-82500 GCA_946699065.1 Loxodes magnus
AAGTAACTAAAGGTATGACTAAGTACAACAAGATATGACTAGTTACTATTAAGTACTACTCGGTAATACTAGGTACTAAGGGGTAATATTAGGTACATCTTCTCGTATAACTAGGTACTATTAGGTACAACAAGGTACTACTAGGTACGACAAGGTACGACTAGGTACGACTAGGTACGACTAGATACGACTAGGTACTTACTACTAGGTACTATTAGGTACTATTAGGTACTACTACTCGATACGACTAGGTTCTACTAGGTACTAATACTCGGTACAACTAGGTACTTATAGGTACTTCTTTTCGTTATAACTAGGTACTATTAGGTACTACTTCTCGTTATAACTAGGTACTAATAAGTACTATTTCAAGGTACGACTGGGTTCTACTAGGTACAACAAGGTACTACTAGGTACTACTAGGTACTACTAGGTACGACTAGGTACGACTAGGTACGACTATGTACGACTAGGTACTATTAGGTACTACTACTCGATACGACTAGGTTCTATTAGGTACTATTTCTCGTTATAACTAGGTACTATTAGGTACTAATAGCTACTATTCCTCGTTATAACTACGTACTTATGGTACTTTTAGGTACTAATACTCGGTACGAATAGGTACTAATAAGTACTATTTCTCGTTATAACTAGGTACTAATAGGTACAACTAGGTACGACTAGGTACAACTACTCGATACGACTAAGTTCTATTAGGTACTATTTCTCGTTATAACTAGGTACTATTAGGTACTAATAGCTACTATTCCTCGTTATAACTACGTACTTATGGTACTTTTAGGTACTAATACTCGGTACGAATAGGTACTAATAAGTACTATTTCTCGTTATAACTAGGTACTAATAGGTACAACTAGGTACGACTAGGTACAACTTCTCGGTACGACTAAGTTCTACTAGGTACTATTTCTCGTTATGACTAGGTACTTGTGGTACTTTTAGGTACTACTTCTCGTTACAAGTAGGTACTAAGAGATACTATTAGGTACAACTTCTCGTTATAACTAGGTACTATATGATACTTTTTCTCGTATAACTAGGTACTAATAGGTACTACTTCTCATTATAACTAGATACTATTTTGTACTATATTGTACTATTTTGTACTGATAGGTATTTAAGTGAGTAATGCCCCAGCAGAGAGATAAAGAAGAGATAGATCGAGTGACCATGGAAGAGTCTCAGCAGATCGTAAGGCAAGCTTACTCTCATGCGTACAACCCCAGGTCAATACTTAGTGGTCTACAAAGGATCTATCCTATCTACTTGTATGTGATGAGCCGTCCTTATTCTGTTAACAGACATGGGGAGGGCTTGGGGATATAAAAAGTATTGTTTTCATAAGTAGATAGAAGGCGTCGCTCCCAGATTAGATTCTGACTTAGAGGCGTTCAGTCATAATCTATGCAGATGGTAGCGTAGCCACACGGGCTGCTCAACCAATGGCGATACCAGAGATCTGGACCAACGGTTCCTCTCGTACTGAGTTGGACTACTGTGGCGACGCAGTGATCAGTAGGGTAAAACTAACCTGTCTCACGACGGTCTAAACCCAGCTCACGTTCCCTTTTGACGGGTGAACAATCCGACACTTGGTGAATTCTGCTTCACAATGATAGGAAGAGCCGACATCGAAGAATCAAAAAGCAACGTCGCTATGAACGCTTGGCTGCCACAAGCCAGTTATCCCTGTGGTAATTTTTCTGACACCTCTGGCTTAAAACTCGTAAAAGGCAAAGGATCGATAGGCCATGGTTTCCCAGTTCATCCTGACACTGAGAGGTTGAATGAAGCCAGCTTTTCCCCTTTTGGTCTGTGAGCGGTTTCTGTCCGCTCTGAGCTGGCCGTAGGACACCTGTGTTATCTTTTAACAGATGTGCCGCCCCAGCCAAACTCCCCACCTGGCGGTTTCTCCCACCCAGTTACATTGCTAGAAAGTTACTGCATGACAGGATAAGTAAAGCGACATTAAGAGTAGTGGTATTTCAAGATCGCGGCCTCCCACTTATTCTACGCCTCCTACGCCGCTCTACGCGCCAGACTAGAGTCAAACTCAACAGGGTCTTCTTTCCCCGCTGATCATGCCAAGCCCGTTCCCTTGGCTGTGGCTTCGCTAGGTAGTAGATAGGGACAGTAGGAATCTCGTTAATCCATTCATGCACGTCACTAATTAGATGACGAGGCATTTGGCTACCTTAAGAGAGTCATAGTTACTCCCGCCGTTTACCCGCGCTTCGTTGAATCTCATCACCTTGACATTCAGAGCACTGGGCAGAAATCACATTGTGTTAACATATCACCTTCACAATGCTTTGTTTTAATTAAACAGTCGGATTCCTCCTGCCGCTCCAGTTCTGAGGTGGCCATTCGCCGCAGGGCCGACCACCTTCGGTCATGGCGACAAAACTCCCACTTCCGTGAAAATTAAGTCACACAATCCCTCCAGTGGAGACTTCTGCCTGGCCCTCAGAGCCAATCTTTCTCCCGAAGTTACAGATCTAATTTGCCGACTTCCCTTACCTACATTGTCCTATTGACTAGAGGCTGCTAACCTTGGAGACCTGCTGCGGTATAGGTACGAATACTCCTACATATTACATGCCGCAAGTTTCATGGATCGTAGTTGGTGCTCCAGACAACACATACAGTGTGCTGCTCTTCCATACATCACGCCTCTCTCGCCGTAATGGATCCAGGCGCACATGTATGTTAGACAGAAAAGACAACTCTCCCCAGGACCAACCCCGACATATTGCGGCATATTGTGTCACCACTATGTAGTAAGTACCTATGGAATATTAACCATATTCCCTTTCCCTCGTAAGGTTAGGATCGGGTGACTCATGATCCAGTGCGGTTCTCATGAAAACCTTCTCCACTTCAGTCTTCCAAGTTGGCATTGGAATACTTGCTACTACCACCAAGATCTGCACTAATACCTGCTCCATAACTCTTCACAGAATTACTTCCATGCAGATACTACGCCCTCCTACACCAGAGGGCAGAGTATGGGCACCCGCCTTTCGCGACTTCCATTTTCAGGGCTAGTCCATTCGGTAGGTGAGTTGTTACACACTCCTTAGCGGGTTCCGACTTCCATGGCCACCGTCCTACTGTCTAAATGGACTAACGCCTTTACTTGCAGACGGGTTCTGTCGCCTTAACTCCGCTTCAGGTTGGGCCCTCATCGCCAGTCCTGCTTACCAGGATTGGCCCACTAGGGACATTTATGTCATGTCACGTTCATTTATGAAACGTTACTGCACCCATTTAAAGTTTGATAATAGGAGGAAGGAGTGACTCCTCCCGAACCTCTATTCATTGGCTTTACCGGATGCCACTAAAAGTCCCAGCTATCCTGAGGGAAACTTCGGAGGGAACCAGCTACTAGATGGTTCGATGAGTCTTTCGCCCCTATACTCAGGTCCACAGAGCGATTTGCACGTCAGCACCTACACGAACCTCCACCAGAGTTTCCCCTGGCTTCGTCCTGCCCAAGCATAGCTCACCATCTTTCGGGTCCCAGCCATTTCGCTTACTCCGCTTACGGGCCTCTACTGATGGTAGAGATCACTTTCATTTCGCCTACACATTTTCATGCACAGACTCGCGATATAGCTAGACTCCTTGGTCCGTGTTTCAAGACGGGACGGTCCGTCCACTATATCCTTGCAATACTTCTTTTCAAAGCTTTGCTCAGATTTATTGTAGACGCACAGCTTCCTCCCCAACTATTTCAGGTCTTTTAACTCTCTTTCCAAAGTGCTTTTCACCTTTCCCTCACGGTACTTGTGCACTATCGGGCTCTGGACGTATTTAGCCTTACGAGGAGTTTACCTCGCACTTTGGACAGCAATCCCAAGCTGTCCGACTCTTAGATAGTTTGGTTTTCAATCTAACTGAACCTCACGGGGTTATCACCCTCCATGACGTGTCATTCCTGACCACTTAGGTCCAATCAAACCTACACCATTCCTCCCTAGCTTACAATTCCGAAGATTTACAAGTGGGCTTTGGCCGCTTCACTCGCCGTTACTAAGGCCATCCTTGTTAGTTTCTTTTCCTCCGCTTACTGATATGCTTAAGTTCAGCGGGTTATCTTGCTCCCCTCAGATCACAGGTACATATACTCAGTTTTTTCACTTGGTAAGAGAATTCTTATTCACTTACATTTGTATTTTATATGATACTGAAAGGAACATACCTTGAGTTTCCCCAAGGTGCCTGTTGCGTTGGGAAACCTGATGACTCACGGAGTCCTGCAATTCGCATTGAATTTCGCGCTTCGCTGCGTCCTTCATCGACGCCAGAGCCTAGGCATCCATCGTTGGGGCTTTTGTTTTGTTTAGGTTTATATATTTGATAAAATGAAAAGCAGCATAAAGCTGTAAATAGATTTGAGTTTTGTAATGTTTGATATTAATGTTAATGATCCATCCGCAGGTTCACCTACGGATACCTTGTTACGACTTCTCCTTCCTCTAAGTGATAAGGTTCACTTAACTTCCCATTAGTCCGAGAGGTTCACCTGATCACTCGAAATCGGTAGGAGCGACGGGCGGTGTGTACAAAGGGCAGGGACTTAATCAGTGCAAGCTGATGACTTGCGCTTACTAGGAATTCCTAGTTGATGACCAAGAATTGCAAGGGTCAATCCCAACTACGACGCAGTTACGAGGTTGCCGGAGTAGCTATACTTAGGAACTCATTGGCTGCGTCAGTGTAGCGCGCGTGCGGCCCAGGACATCTAAGGGCATCACAGACCTGTTATTGCCTCACACTTCCTCCAACTAAAAGCTGGAAGTCCCTCTAAGAAGACAACTTCCTCGGATAGAAAGAGTCTATTTAGCAGGTTGAGGTCTCGTTCGTTATCGGAATTAACCAGACAGATCACTCCACCAACTAAGAACGGCCATGCACCACCACCCATAGAATCAAGAAAGAGCTCTCAATCTGTCAATCCTTACTATGTCTGGACCTGGTAAGTTTCCCCGTGTTGAGTCAAATTAAGCCGCAGGCTCCACTCCTTGTGGTGCCCTTTCCGTCAATTCCTTTAAGTTTCAGTCTTGCGACCATACTCCCCCCAGAACCCAAAGACCTTTGATTTCTCGGAAGGTGCCGAGGAGATTTATACGGTCTCCCCGATCCCTAGTCGGCATAGTTTATGGTTAAGACTAGGACGGTATCTGATCGTCTTGGATCCCTTAACTTTCGTTCTTGATTAATGAAAACATCCTTGGCAAATGCTTTCGCAGTAGTTGGGTCTTCAGTAAATCCAAGAATTTCACCTCTGACTACTGAGTACCAATGCCCCCAACTGTCCCTATTAAAGATAGTAGATAGTCTCGCCAAGACTAACCACGAGCATTATTCCCAGCTGCGGTATTCAGGCAGGAGCCTGCCTTAAACACTCTAGTTTCCTCAAGGTAAAGGGCCCGCATTTCATCATCGTCCACTTAAGTACGTATGATGCTGCCAGGCAGATCCCTCATATGACTTTTACATTCATAAAAGAGAGACGTCCAACTACGAGCTTTTTAACTGCAACAACTTTAATATACGCTACTGGAGCTGGAATTACCGCGGCTGCTGGCACCAGACTTGCCCTCCAGTGGGTCCTCGCTAACGCTTTTACGTTGTGCTCATTCCAATCACCGAGACGAAGCCCGGGTGTCGTTATTTTCTTGTCACTACCTCCCTCAGTCAGGATTGGGTAATTTGCGCGCCTGCTGCCTTCCTTAGATGTGGTAGCCGTCTCTCAGGCTCCCTCTCCGGAATCGAACCCTAATTCTCCGTTACCCGTCACTGCCATGGTAGTCCAATACACTACCATCGAAAGCTGATAGGGCAGAAACTTGAATGACCTGCCATGCTTCCCAGCATGGTCCTCGTGTATTATAATTCCCACACGGACGATATCTAATAAACATCTTGCATGTATTAGCTCTAGAATTACTACGGTTATCCATCTAACACACCATCAAATAAACTATCACTGTTTTAATGAGCCATTCGCAGTCCCACGAGTAAATGCTTACACTTACACATGCATGGCTTTAGTCTTTGAGACAAGCATATGACTACTGGCAGGATCAACCAGATTATATCCATACTTTTCTATTTCCATCCCACTTTTTCTATATACTCCTTTCCTCCCCCCTTCATTTATGTACATAACACTACCTACCCTTACTTTTAACTATCCATACTCCAACCCACCTTTTACCCCTACTTGTCTTAAAAAATATACGCTAGGCCACCACCATAGCATCAAGACCTTCTTTTTACCTTCTTAGCCAACCTTCATTCTTATATATGCATTTCTCAATTTTTAGATTCACGCCTTTGTCACGCATACCCATTCATCAAAACCCATCATTTTTTTCTTTCAAGTCTCTTTTCTACTTTTTATCTACTTACATTGAATCTTCTTTTCTCAAACGGTAGCACTTAAAGTGCTTCTTGTTTAAGCACCATCATCTTCCGTCCATTCTTCATCTGTCCAAACTTTTTCTTTTGCTTTCTCTTTTTCAAATTTTCAAAAATTTGAAATTTTCACTTCTTTTAGAGTCCAAGAAATCTTCTTATTCATGCTTTTTACTTCTCTTTTCATTCTTTTTATCTCTATCCTTCTACTACTGATTAGCACTTAAAAGTCATCTCTTCTTCATCATCATTAGATAGTCAAGCATCAATACCTTTTCAAGTTAGGTCCTTTATCATCTTTTATTTCAAATTTTCAAAAATTTGAAATTTTGTACTTTAATGATCAAAGTAAGTTAAAGCAAGTAAAACCCCAGCAGAGATAGTAGAGAGAATCTCGATGTAATACCCTAGAAAGATGATACCAATAAAAGTAACTAAAGGTATGACTAAGTACAACAAGATATGACTAGTTACTATTAAGTACTACTCGGTAATACTAGGTACTAAGGGGTAATATTAGGTACATCTTCTCGTATAACTAGGTACTATTAGGTTACAACAAGGTACTACTAGGTACGACAAGGTACGACTAGGTACGACTAGGTACGACTAGATACGACTAGGTACTTACTACTAGGTACTATTAGGTACTATTAGGTACTACTACTCGATACGACTAGGTTCTACTAGGTACTAATACTCGGTACAACTAGGTACTTATAGGTACTTCTTTTCGTTATAACTAGGTACTATTAGGTACTACTTCTCGTTATAACTAGGTACTAATAAGTACTATTTCAAGAGTACGACTGGGTTCTACTAGGTACAACAAGGTACTACTAGGTACTACTAGGTACTTCTAGGTACGACTAGGTACGACTAGGTACGACTATGTACGACTAGGTACTATTAGGTACTACTACTCGATACGACTAGGTTCTATTAGGTACTATTTCTCGTTATAACTAGGTACTATTAGGTACTAATAGCTACTATTCCTCGTTATAACTACGTACTTATGGTACTTTTTAGGTACTAATACTCGGTACGAATAGGTACTAATAAGTACTATTTCTCGTTATAACTAGGTACTAATAGGTACAACTAGGTACGACTAGGTACAACTACTCGATACGACTAAGTTCTATTAGGTACTATTTCTCGTTATAACTAGGTACTATTAGGTACTAATAGCTACTATTCCTCGTTATAACTACGTACTTATGGTACTTTTAGGTACTAATACTCGGTACGAATAGGTACTAATAAGTACTATTTCTCGTTATAACTAGGTACTAATAGGTACAACTAGGTACGACTAGGTACAACTTCTCGGTACGACTAAGTTTCTACTAGGTACTATTTCTCGTTATGACTAGGTACTTGTGGTACTTTTAGGTACTACTTCTCGTTACAAGTAGGTACTAAGAGATACTATTAGGTACAACTTCTCGTTATAACTAGGTACTATATGATACTTTTTCTCGTATAACTAGGTACTAATAGGTACTACTTCTCATTATAACTAGTACTATTTTGTACTATATTGGTACTATTTTGTACTGGATAGGTATTTAAGTGAGTAATGCCCCAGCAGAGAGATAAAGAAGAGATAGATCGAGTGACCATGGAAGAGTCTCAGCAGATCGTAAGGCAAGCTTACTCTCATGCGTACAAACCCCAGGTCAATACTTAGTGGTCTACAAAGGATCTATCCTATCTACTTGTATGTGATGAGCCGTCCTTATTCTGTTAACAGACATGGGGAGGGCTTGGGGATATAAAAAGTATTGTTTTCATAAGTAGATAGAAGGCGTCGCTCCCAGATTAGATTCTGACTTAGAGGCGTTCAGTCATAATCTATGCAGATGGTAGCGTAGCCACACGGGCTGCTCAACCCAATGGCGATACCAGAGATCTGGACAACGGTTCCTCTCGTACTGAGTTGGACTACTGTGGCGACGCAGTGATCAGTAGGGTAAAACTAACCTGTCTCACGACGGTCTAAACCCAGCTCACGTTCCCTTTTGACGGGTGAACAATCCGACACTTGGTGAATTCTGCTTCACAATGATAGGAAGAGCCGACATCGAAGAATCAAAAAGCAACGTCGCTATGAACGCTTGGCTGCCACAAGCCCAGTTATCCCTGTGGTAATTTTTCTGACACCTCTGGCTTAAAACTCGTAAAAGGCAAAGGATCGATAGGCCATGGTTTCCCAGTTCATCCTGACACTGAGAGGTTGAATGAAGCCAGCTTTTCCCCTTTTGGTCTGTGAGCGGTTTTCTGTCCGCTCTGAGCTGGCCGTAGGACACCTGTGTTATCTTTTAACAGATGTGCCGCCCCAGCCAAACTCCCCACCTGGCGGTTTCTCCCACCCAGTTTACATTGCTAGAAAGTTACTGCATGACAGGATAAGTAAAGCGACATTAAGAGTAGTGGTATTTCAAGATCGCGGCCCTCCCCACTTATTCTACGCCTCCTACGCCCGCTCTACGCGCCAGTCTAGAGTCAAACTCAACAGGGTCTTCTTTCCCCGCTGATCATGCCAAGCCCGTTCCCTTGGCTGTGGCTTCGCTAGGTAGTAGATAGGGACAGTAGGAATCTCGTTAATCCATCATGCACGTCACTAATTAGATGACGAGGCATTTGGCTACCTTAAGAGAGTCATAGTTACTCCCGCCGTTTACCCGCGCTTCGTTGAATCTCATCACCTTGACATTCAGAGCACTGGGCAGAAATCACATTGTGTTAACATATCACCTTCACAATGCTTTGTTTTAATTAAACAGTCGGATTCCTCCTGCCGCTCCAGTTCTGAGGTGGCCATCGCCGCAGGGCCGACCACCTTCGGTCATGGCGACAAAAACTCCCACTTCCGTGAAAATTAAGTCACACAATCCCTCCAGTGGAGACTTCTGCCTGGCCCTCAGAGCCAATCTTTCTCCCGAAGTTACAGATCTAATTTGCCGACTTCCCTTACCTACATTGTCCTATTGACTAGAGGCTGCTAACCTTGGAGACCTGCTGCGGTATAGGTACGAATACTCCTACATATTACATGCCGCAAGTTTCATGGATCGTAGTTGGTGCTCCAGACAACACATACAGTGTGCTGCTCTTCCATACATCACGCCTCTCTCGCCGTAATGGATCCAGGCGCACATGTATGTTAGACAGAAAAGACAACTCTCCCCAGGACCAACCCCGACATATTGCGGCATATTGTGTCACCACTATGTAGTAAGTACCTATGGAATATTAACCATATTCCCTTTCCCTCGTAAGGTTAGGATCGGGTGACTCATGATCCAGTGCGGTTCTCATGAAAACCTTCTCCACTTCAGTCTTCCAAGTTGGGCATTGGAATACTTGCTACTACCACCAAGATCTGCACTAATACCTGCTCCATAACTCTTCACAGAATTACTTCCATGCAGATACTACGCCCTCCTACACCAGAGGGCAGAGTATGGGGCACCCGCCTTTCGCGACTTCCATTTTCAGGGCTAGTCCATTCGGTAGGTGAGTTGTTACACACTCCTTAGCG
>CAMPDV010001635.1:87500-97037 GCA_946699065.1 Loxodes magnus
TCTCATGCGTACAAACCCCAGGTCAATACTTAGTGGTCTACAAAGGATCTACCTATCTACTTGTATGTGATGAGCCGTCCTTATTCTGTTAACAGACATGGGGAGGCTTGGGGATATAAATAAGTATTGTTTTCATAAGTAGATAGAAGGCGTCGCTCCCAGATTAGATTCTGACTTAGAGGCGTTCAGTCATAATCTATGCAGATGGTAGCGTAGCCACACGGGCAGCTCAACCAATGGCGATACCAGAGATCTGGACACAACGGTTCCTCTCGTACATGATTTGGACTACTGTGGCGACGCAGTGATCAGTAGGGTAAAACTAACCTGTCTCACGACGGTCTAAACCCAGCTCACGTTCCCTTTTGACGGGTGAACAATCCGACACTTGGTGAATTCTGCTTCACAATGATAGGAAGAGCCGACATCGAAGAATCAAAAAGCAACGTCGCTATGAACGCTTGGCTGCCACAAGCCAGTTATCCCATGTGGTAATTTTTCTGACACCTCTGGCTTAAAACTCGTAAAAGGCAAAAGGATCGATAGGCCATGTTTCCCAGTTCATCCTGACACTGAGAGGCTTGAATGAAGCCAGCTTTTCCCCTTTTGGTCTGTGAGCGGTTTCTGTCCGCTCTGAGCTGGCCGTAGGACACCTGTGTTAATCTTTTAACAGATGTGGCCGCCCCAGCCAAACTCCCCACCTGGCGGTTTCTCCCACCCAGTTACATTGCTAGAAAGTTACTGCATGACAGGATAAGTAAAGCGACATTAAGAGTAGTGGTATTTCAAGATCGCGGCCTCCCACTTATTCTACGCCTCCTACGCCGCCTCTACGCGCCAGACTAGAGTCAAACTCAACAGGGTCTTCTTTCCCCGCTGATCATGCCAAGCCCGTTCCCTTGGCTGTGGCTTCGCTAGGTAGTAGATAGGAGACAGTAGGAATCTCGTTAATCCATTCATGCACGTCACTAATTAGATGACGAGGCATTTGGCTACCTAAGAGAGTCATAGTTACTCCCGCCGTTTACCCGCGCTTCGTTGAATCTCATCACCTTGACATTCAGAGCACTGGGCAGAAATCACATTGTGTTAACATATCACCTTCACAATGCTTTGTTTTAATTAAACAGTCGGATTCCTCCTGCCGCTCCAGTTCTGAGGTGGCCATTCGCCGCAGGGCCGACCACCTTCGGTCATGGCGACAAAAACCTCCCACTTCCGTGAAAATTAAGTCACACAATCCCTCCAGTGGAGACTTCTGCCTGGCCCTCAGAGCCAATCTTTCTCCCGAAGTTACAGATCTAATTTGCCGACTTCCCTTACCTACATTGTCCTATTGACTAGAGGCTGCTAACCTTGGAGACCTGCTGCGGTATAGGTACGAATACTCCTACATATTACATGCCGCAAGTTTCATGGATCGTAGTTGGTGCTCCAGACAACACATACAGTGTGCTGCTCTTCCATACATCACGCCTCTCTCGCCGTAATGGATCCAGGCGCACATGTATGTTAGACAGAAAGACAACTCTCCCCAGGACCAACCCCGACATATTGCGGCATATTGTGTCACCACTATGTAGTAAGTACCTATGGAATATTAACCATATTCCCTTTCCCTCGTAAGGTTAGGATCGGGTGACTCATGATCCAGTGCGGTTCTCATGAAAACCTTCTCCACTTCAGTCTTCCAAGTTGGCATTGGAATACTTGCTACTACCACCAAGATCTGCACTAATACCTGCTCCATAACTCTTCACCAGAATTACTTACCATGCAGATACTACGCCCTCCTACACCAGAGGGCAGAGTATGGGCACCCGCCTTTCGCGACTTCCATTTTCAGGGCTAGTCCATTCGGTAGGTGAGTTGTTACACACTCCTTAGCGGGTTCCGACTTCCATGGCCACCGTCCTACTGTCTAAATGGGACTAACGCCTTTACTTGCAGACGGGTTCTGTCGCCTTAACTCCGCTTCAGGTTGGGCCCTCATCGCCAGTCCTGCTTACCAGGATTGGCCCACTAGGGACATTTATGTCATGTCACGTTCATTTATGAAACGTTACTGCACCCATTTAAAGTTTGATAATAGGAGGAAGGAGTGACTCCTCCCGAACCTCTATTCATTGGCTTTACCGGATGCCACTAAAAGTCCCAGCTATCCTGAGGGAAACTTCGGAGGGAACCAGCTACTAGATGGTTCGATGAGTCTTTCGCCCCTATACTCAGGTCCACAGAGCGATTTGCACGTCAGCACCTACACGAACCTCCACCAGAGTTTCCCCTGGCTTCGTCCTGCCCAAGCATAGCTCACCATCTTTCGGGTCCCAGCCATTTCGCTTACTCCGCTTACGGGCCTCTACTGATGGTAGAGATCACTTCATTTCGCCTACACATTTTCATGCACAGACTCGCGATATAGCTAGACTCCCTTGGTCCGTGTTTCAAGACGGGACGGTCCGTCCCACTATATCCTTGCAATACTTCTTTTCAAAGCTTTGCTCAGATTTATTGTAGACGCACAGCTTCCTCCCCAACTATTTCAGGTCTTTTAACTCTCTTTCCAAAGTGCTTTTCACCTTTCCCTCACGGTACTTGTGCACTACTCGGGCTCTGGACGTATTTAGCCTTACGAGGAGTTTACCTCGCACTTTGGACAGCAATCCCAAGCTGTCCGACTCTTAGATAGTTTGGTTTTCAATCTAACTGAACCTCACGGGGTTATCACCCTCCATGACGTGTCATTCCTGACCACTTAGGTCCAATCAAACCTACACCATTCCTCCCTAGCTTACAATTCCGAAGATTTACAAGTGGGCTTTGCCGCTTCACTCGCGTTACTAAGGCCATCCTTGTTAGTTCTTTTCCTCCGCTTACTGATATGCTTAAGTTCAGCGGGTTATCTTGCTCCCCTCCAGATCACAGGTACATATACTCAGTTTTTTCACTTGGTAAGAGAATTCTTATTCACTTACATTTGTATTTTATATGATACTGAAAAGGAACATACCTTGAGTTTCCCCAAGGTGCCTGTTGCGTTGGAAACCTGATGACTCACGGAGTCCTGCAATTCGCATTGAATTTCGCGCTTCGCTGCGTCCTTCATCGACGCCAGAGCCTAGGCATCCATCGTTGGGGCTTTTGTTTTGTTTAGGTTTATATATTTGATAAAATGAAAAGCAGCATAAAGCTGTAAATAGATTTGAGTTTGTAATGTTTGATATTAATGTTAATGATCCATCCCGCAGGTTCACCTACGGATACCTTGTTACGACTTCTCCTTCCTCTAAGTGATAAGGTTCACTTAACTTCCCATTAGTCCGAGAGGTTCACCATGATCACTCGAAATCGGTAGGAGCGACGGGCGTGTGTACAAAGGGGCAGGGGACTTAATCAGTGCAAGCTGATGACTTGCGCTTACTAGGAATTCCTAGTTGATGACCAAGAATTGCAAGGGTCAATCCCAACTACGACGCAGTTACCGAGGTTGCCGGAGTAGCTATACTTAGGAACTCATTGGCTGCGTCAGTGTAGCGCGCGTGCGGCCCAGGACATCTAAGGGCATCACAGACCTGTTATTGCCTCACACTTCCTCCAACTAAAAGCTGGAAGTCCCTCTAAGAAGACAACTTCCTCGGATAGAAGAGTCTATTTAGCAGGTTGAGGTCTCGTTCGTTATCGGAATTAACCAGACAGATCACTCCACCAACTAAGAACGGCCATGCACCACCAACCATAGAATCAAGAAAGAGCTCTCAATCTGTCAATCCTTACTATGTCTGGACCTGGTAAGTTTCCCCGTGTTGAGTCAAATTAAGCCGCAGGCTCCACTCCTTGTGGTGCCCTTCCGTCAATTCCTTTAAGTTTCAGTCTTGCGACCATACTCCCCCCCAGAACCCAAAGACTTTGATTTCATCGGAAGGTGCCGAGGAGATTTATACGGTCTCCCCGATCCCTAGTCGGCATAGTTTATGGTTAAGACTAGGACGGGTATCTGATCGTCTTGGATCCCTTAACTTTCGTTCTTGATTAATGAAAACATCCTTGGCAAATGCTTTCGCAGTAGTTGGTCTTCAGTAAATCCAAGAATTTCACCTCTGACTACTGAGTACCAATGCCCCCAACTGTCCCTATTAAAGATAGTAGATAGTCTCGCCAAGACTAACCACGAGCATTATTCCCAGCTGCGGTATTCAGGCAGGAGCCTGCCTTAAACACTCTAGTTTCCTCAAGGTAAAGGGCCCGCATTTCATCATCGTCCACTTAAGTACGTATGATGCTGCCAGGCAGATCCCTCATAATGACTTTTACATCATAAAAGAGAGACGTCCAACTACGAGCTTTTTAACTGCAACAACTTTAATATACGCTACTGGAGCTGGAATTACCGCGGCTGCTGGCACCAGACTTGCCCTCCAGTGGGTCCTCGCTAACGCTTTTACGTTGTGCTCATTCCAATCACCGAGACGAAGCCCGGTGTCGTTATTTCTTGTCACATACCTCCCTCAGTCAGGATTGGGTAATTTGCGCGCCTGCTGCCTTCCTTAGATGTGGTAGCCGTCTCTCAGGCTCCCTCTCCGGAATCGAACCCTAATTCTCCGTTACCCGTCACTGCCATGGTAGTCAATACACTACCCATCGAAAGCTGATAGGGCAGAAACTTGAATGACCTGCCATGCTTCCCAGCATGGTCCTCGTGTATTATAATTCCCACACGGACGATATCTAATTAAACATCTTGCATGTATTAGCTCTAGAATTACTACGGTTTATCCATCTAACACACCATCAAATAAACTATCACTGTTTTAATGAGCCATTCGCAGTCCCACGAGTAAATGCTTACACTTACACATGCATGGCTTAGTCTTTGAGACAGCATATGACTACCTGGCAGGTATCACCAGATTTAATATCCATACTTTTCTATTTCCATCCACTTTTTCTATATACTCCTTTCCTCCCCCTTCATTTATGTACATAACACTACCTACCCTTACTTTTAACTATCCATACTCCAACCCACCTTTTACCCCCTACTTGTCTTAAAAAATATACGCTAGGCCACCACCATAGGCATCAAGACCTTCTTTTTACTTCTTAGCCAACCTTCATTTCTTATATATGCATTTCTCAATTTTTAGATTCACGCCTTTGTCACGCATACCCATTCATCAAACCCATCATTTTTTTTCTTTCAAGTCTCTTTTCTACTTTTTATCTACTTACATTGAATCTTCTTTTCTCAAACGGTAGCACTTAAAGTGCTTCTTGTTTAAGCACCATCATCTTCCGTCCATTCTTCATCTGTCCAAACTTTTCTTTTGCTTTCTCTTTTTTCAAATTTTCAAAAATTTGAAATTTTCACTTCTTTTTAGAGTCCAAGAAATCTTCTTATTCATGCTTTTTACTTCTCTTTTCATTCTTTTATCTCTATCCTTCTACTACTGATTAGCACTTAAAAGTCATCTCTTCTTCATCATCATTAGATAGTCAAGCATCAATACCTTTTCAAGTTAGGTCTTTATCATCTTTTATTTCAAATTTTCAAAAATTTGAAATTTTGTACTTTAATGATCAAAGTAAGTTAAAGCAAGTAAAACCCAGCAGAGATAGTAGAGAGAATCTCGATGTAATACCCTAGAAAGATGATACCAATAAAAGTAACTAAAGGTATGACTAAGTACAACAAGATATGACTAGTTACTATTAAGTACTACTCGGTAATACTAGGTACTAAGGGGTAATATTAGGTACATCTTCTCGTATAACTAGGTACTATTAGGTACAACAAGGTACTACTAGGTACGACAAGGTACGACTAGGTACGACTAGGTACGACTAGATACGACTAGGTACTTACTACTAGGGTACTATTAGGTACTATTAGGTACTACTACTCGATACGACTAGGTTCTACTAGGTACTAATACTCGGTACACAACTAGGTACTTATAGGTACTTCTTTTCGTTATAACTAGGTACTATTAGGTACTACTTCTCGTTATAACTAGGTACTAATAAGTACTATTTCAAGGGTACGACTGGGTTCTACTAGGTACAACAAGGTACTACTAGGTACTACTAGGTACTACTTGGTACGACTAGGTACGACTAGGTACGGACTATGTACGACTAGGTACTATTAGGTACTACTACTCGATACGACTAGGTTCTATTAGGTACTATTTCTCGTTATAACTAGGTACTATTAGGTACTAATAGCTACTATTCCTCGTTATAACTACGTACTTATGGTACTTTTAGGTACTAATACTCGGTACGAATAGGTACTAATAAGTACTATTTCTCGTTATAACTAGGTACTAATAGGTACATACTAGGTACGACTAGGTACAACTACTCGATACGACTAAGTTCTATTAGGTACTATTTCTCGTTATAACTAGGTACTATTAGGTACTAATAGCTACTATTCCTCGTTATAACTACGTACTTATGGTACTTTTAGGTACTAATACCTCGGTACGAATAGGTACTAATAAGTACTATTTCTCGTTATAACTAGGTACTAATAGGTACAAACTAGGTACGACTAGGTACAACTTCTCGGTACGACTAAGTTCTACTAGGTACTATTTCTCGTTATGACTAGGTACTTGTGGTACTTTTAGGTACTACTTCTCGTTACAAGTAGGTACTAAGAGTATACTATTAGGTACAACTTCTCGTTATAACTAGTACTATATGATACTTTTCTCGTATAACTAGGTACTAATAGGTACTCACTTCTCATTATAACTAGATACTATTTTGTACTATATTGTACTCATTTTGTACTGATAGGTATTTAAGTGAGTAATGCCCCTGCAGAGAGATAAAGAAGAGATAGATCGAGTGACCATGGAAGAGTCTCAGCAGATCGTAAGGCAAGCTTACTCTCATGCGTACAACCCCAGGTCAATACTTAGTGGTCTACAAAGGATCTATCCTATCTACTTGTATGTGATGAGCCGTCCTTATTCTGTTAACAGACATGGGGAGGGCTTGGGGATATAAAAAGTATTGTTTTCATAAGTAGATAGAAGGCGTCGCTCCCAGATTAGATTCTGACTTAGAGGCGTTCAGTCATAATCTATGCAGATGGTAGCGTAGCCACACGGGGCTGCTCAACCAATGGCGATACCAGAGATCTGGACCAACGGTTCCTCTCGTACTGAGTTGGGACTACTGTGGCGACGCAGTGATCAGTAGGGTAAAACTAACCTGTCTCACGACGGTCTAAACCCAGCTCACGTTCCCTTTTGACGGGTGAACAATCCGACACTTGGTGAATTCTGCTTCACAATGATAGGAAGAGCCGACATCGAAGAATCAAAAAGCAACGTCGCTATGAACGCTTGGCCTGCCACAAGCCAGTTATCCCTGTGGTAATTTTTCTGACACCTCTGGCTTAAAACTCGTAAAAGGCAAAGGATCGATAGGGCCATGGTTTCCCAGTTCATCCTGACACTGAAGAGGTTGAATGAAGCCAGCTTTTCCCCTTTTGGTCTGTGAGCGGTTTCTGTCCGCTCTGAGCTGGCCGTAGGACACCTGTGTTATCTTTTTACAGATGTGCCCGCCCCAGCCAAACTCCCCACCTGGCGGTTTCTCCCACCCAGTTTACATTGCTAGAAAGTTACTGCATGACAGGGATAAGTAAAGCGACATTAAGAGTAGTGGTATTTCAAGATCGCGGCCTTCCCACTTATTCTACGCCTCCTACGCCGCTCTACGCGCCAGACTAGAGTCAAACTCAACAGGGTCTTCTTTCCCCCGCTGATCATGCCAAGCCCGTTCCCTTGGCTGTGGCTTCGCTAGGTAGTAGATAGGGACAGTAGGAATCTCGTTAATCCATTCATGCACGTCACTAATTAGATGACGAGGCATTTGGCTACCTTAAGAGAGTCATAGTTACTCCCGCCGTTTACCCGCGCTTCGTTGAATCTCATCACCTTGACATTCAGAGCACTGGGCAGAATCACATTGTGTTAACATATCACCTTCACAATGCTTAGTTTTAATTAAACAGTCGGATTCCTCCTGCCGCTCCAGTTCTGAGGTGGCCATTCGCCGCAGGGCCGACCACCTTCGGTCATGGCGACAAAACTCCCACTTCCGTGAAAATTAAGTCACACAATCCCTCCAGTGGAGACTTCTGCCTGGCCCTCAGAAGCCAATCTTTCTCCCGAAGTTACAGATCTAATTTTGCCGACTTCCCTTACCTACATTGTCCTATTGACTAGAGGCTGCTAACCTTGGAGACCTGCTGCGGTATAGGTACGAATACTCCTACATATTACATGCCGCAAGTTTCATGGATCGTAGTTGGTGCTCCAGACAACACATACAGTGTGCTGCTCTTCCATACATCACGCCTCTCCTCGCCGTAATGGATCCAGGCGCACATGTATGTTAGACAGAAAAGACAACTCTCCCCAGGACCAACCCCGACATATTGCGGCATATTGTGTCACCAATATGTAGTAAGTACCTATGGAATATTAACCATATTCCCTTTCCCTCGTAAGGTTAGGATCGGGTGACTCATGATCCAGTGCGGTTCTCATGAAAACCTTCTCCACTTCAGTCTTCCAAGTTGGCATTGGAATACTTGCTACTACCACCAAGATCTGCAACTAATACCTGCTCCATAACTCTTCACAGAATTACTTCCATGCAGATACTACGCCCTCCTACACCAGAGGGCAGAGTATGGGCACCCGCCTTTCGCGACTTCCATTTTCAGGGCTAGTCCATTCGGTAGGTGAGTTGTTACACACTCCTTAGCGGGTTCCGACTTCCATGGCCACCGTCCCTACTGTCTAAATGGACTAACGCCTTTACTTGCAGACGGGTTCTGTCGCCTTAACTCCGCTTCAGGTTTGGGCCCTCATCGCCAGTCCTGCTTACCAGGATTGGCCCACTAGGGACATTTATGTCATGTCACGTTCATTTATGAAACGTTACTGCACCCATTTAAAGTTTGATAATAGGAGGAAGGAGTGACTCCTCCCGAACCTCTATTCATTGGCTTTACCCGGATGCCACTAAAAGTCCCAGCTATCCTGAGGGAAACTTCGGAGGGAACCAGCTACTAGATGGTTCGATGAGTCTTTCGCCCCTATACTCAGGTCCACAGAGCGATTTGCACGTCAGCACCTACACGAACCTCAACCAGAGTTTCCCTGGCTTCGTCCCTGCCCAAGCATAGCTCACCATCTTTCGGGTCCCAGCCATTTCGCTTACTCCGCTTACGGGCCTCTACTGATGGTAGAGATCACTTTCATTTCGCCTACACATTTTCATGCACAGACTCGCGATATAGCTAGACTCCTTGGTCCGTGTTTCAAGACGGGACGGTCCGTCCACTATATCCTTGCAATACTTCTTTTCAAAGCTTTGCTCAGATTTTTTGTAGACGCACAGCTTCCTCCCCAACTATTTCAGGTCTTTTAACTCTCTTTCCAAAGTGCTTTTCACCTTTCCTCACGGTACTTGTGCACTATCGGCTCTGGACGTATTTAGCCTTACGAG
>CAMPDV010001636.1:0-98419 GCA_946699065.1 Loxodes magnus
ATATTAAGGAAATATTCTAAGTAATCCCAAGCTCAAGAGTTATAGTCCTTAGAGTATTTGTTGAACGAATTGAATCCAATTAGCCCTGATTTAGAGATTTATAAGTTTTCAATCGTTTTTTCTAAAATTCAACTTGACTAAACAGGCAGGATTCAACCATAACCTTCTGTTGCAAGTTTCGCAGCGTCAGCAGTTTAAAGGATTTTTAATGTTGATTGTTAATCTGCGTTCATAATGAAAACTGAGCATCCAGAATTTTTTAAAATAGACATTAAGTTTGAAGGAATGCTATTAACATCTCTGAAAGTAAATGAGTTCTTTATTCCTTGTAAGTTTAAAAACTCTAATGACTAAGAATATTACGATTGTACCTAGTGTATTAAGAAAATATTCTAAAGTGAATAAGTATTTAAATAAGTTTGCATTGCTTATCCCTCATCTTCATAGCTTGGAAGAATGCTAATACTATTTAAACTAAAGGAATTTTGGAAATCTCTATAACAGATAATATGAAGCAACTTATTCTAATAACTTATTCCTTTTAAGATGCTAGTAATTTACCTATTTTCTGAGATATCAACTATTATTTTTAAATTACTCAAAGTTAAGCTAACTAGGTCTCTTATATTGTTTATTTTCTTAGTCTTCACTTGCTCTATAGGATAGTCTTTCACATTTAAAAAGTTATTATTTATCTAATCTTATAAATACAACATAGTTTCTAGAGTCTTTGAAGTATAAATAATAATCATAGTAGCCTAACTTAAAGCTTAGGTTATAATTATCATAAAGAGTAAATTGCGAATAGCCATTTATTTGTTTTACTTTATGAAAAGAAGAATTACCCTGAATATTTAGTATTCTCTATTTTAATGAAAACTCAAATTATCCAACACATAATTCAATTACCTCAAATCCGAATTTTCCACCCTATCAACAAATTAAAATATCCTTGCTATCATTAAATCTTCTATTATCTTAATCTCTAGTCCAATTAAAATAATATACTTTATATGCATTTAAATTAACTTAAATGAATAAGACTCTTGCTTTAAAATTTTTGTGGTGAAATAAGTGAAAAATTTATTTTTCTCTTAGAAAGTTTAATGAGACATAAAAAAGACAAAAGTAGCTTATTTAATACCTGTACATTTGATATGATTGCTAAAATACCACATATACTTATATTAAACATTTCGTTTGCACAGTTTAAATAATATTATATTAGGTTATAGATATTGATATTAAACTATGCAATTTATTTTTATAGCTCTTTATATCATTCAACTGCTTCATATGCTTTTAAGAGCACTTTTCCTTATAAAATATCTTGTATCTTAGCTATTTTAATTACTTCTTACATATTCTCATTATATCTTATTAAATTTATCTAGATTCTCTTTTATATCAAATGCATTAGGATCCTTAAAAAACTTATTTTCTTAAAAATTATAAAAATTACAATGATTTGCCTTTTATAAAGCTTTAAAAATTTAGTATTAAAGAGTATATGAAAGCTAGAATTTAGAAATGTATAAAATGAAGAAAATCAATTATTTTTAAACTTAGCTGAAAATTAAGTTTAAAAGACCTTATTATAAATGTTTCTCTTTCAGTTTGTTAATTCTAAAGACTATATTAAATATTATTATTCCGATTTAATTATCATTACATAACTTTCGTATATTACACGCTCTTAAAAAATTTTTGATTATACGATTATTTCTTAAGTTAACTCTATAGTATTAGCTCAGACTTTAAATTTTAGTTTATTTTCATTAAGCTAAAGCTTATAAAATTTCACTCTATCTTTCTTGATTTAAATGTATGTATTTCTTAAAAATATTTGAACTGCTAAAAATTTAAATAGTAGCCTTCATCAAGAAAATAGAATTTCCTCTTAGTAAAAATCTGGTTCTTAGCTATAATCAAATAAATATGCGATTTTTCTCTTTTGAAGCCTTAGAATTTGTAGATATTTAACACTTTTAAAGCTAATTTCATGAGATAGTTAAATAGCATTTTGCTTAATATATTTTTAACTAGAAAACCTTTTATTTGAAAAAGAAAACCAAAACTTCGACGGTAAAGGGTTAGAATAATTAACTATTTTTAACCTTTAAGTTCAAATATCGGTTGATAGTATGATGCTTTGATATGATTCTTTTAGATCATAAATAAGAGCAAATTAAATTAAGATGATAGTGTTCAATAAAAGAAATAATAAATTTACTTCTAAATAGTTCTTAATATTCTCATAATTTAATTTTTCTCTTATATTAAAAAATTAAGGATTTTAACCATTTAACTTTTTATATCCTTACTCTGATTAAAAATTTCAAGCAATTATTTTATTAATATCATTTACCTTTATAGTTTTAATACACTAATGATAGTCCTTAATTATCTGATTTTTTATATTTGCTTAAATTGCATCTTAAAGAAAATTTCAATAGATGATGCATTCTATTATTAATTATCATATATGGATGTTTTAAACTAATATTCTAATTTAGTTTATTTACTTATATCACTTTATTTAAATTTATCGACTATTTCTAATTTTTCTTTAATAAGCTTGTATATTATCTCATATGAACTCTAAACCTAAAAGTAAAAATTTCGTTATTAAATTTTAAAATTAAGAGTAAAGCTATTATTACATTTCTACTCTTAATAGTGGCATTTTATTCTCTAGATATAATTTATCTATTTTATTCTAGGAATTACACTATCTTAATCCTTAGCATCAAAAATATTAAGTCCTAAGCAAAATCTTTTAGAAAATTAAAAGGACTAAGTGATGCTGACTCTTATTGTTCTACAAAATAGTTTTAAATATAAATAATTGAAGCTATACATTAAAGAAATAATTCATACTATTAAACCCATTCGAATATCAAACGTTCCTCATATACTAAGTTTAAAGAATAAAATGATAGCATAATTTTTTGGTTGAGTTTTGAAATAGATAGCTATATATACTTTTATATAAATTATATATCAATTTTATTTTATATAAAAGGTAGATATAATTAACACTTTATTTACGAAGCAGCTTATATAGTAGCAAGCTATTCTTTGAATAGTTTCTAATAAATTTTCTATCTATTCTTTAACTATGCTTATATTTTAATTTAAATATAAATATAAAGTTCTATTTATACTTATACTTCAATACTTGCACTAAAAATAACTAAATACACCAATGTTTAGTCTTTATTTTCTAATTTTTTATTTTCAAAAGAAGTGAGTGAGGCTTTGAAATTATTCTTTATATAATTTCTAAATAGAGGTTAAATACAAATAATATGTACTAGCTTAAAGTTTAAAAAGCTGTTTGATATGATATACTAAACATTGAAGAAAGATAGTCTCATTAATCAGAGTTAATAAAATAAATACTTCTAAACAAAATTTAAAAATAGTAAACTTGTATTAAATAAATTATTTATTTTCTAAGCTTTTTTTTAATTTTTATAGCAATCATCTAGTCTCAAATTCTCTTTAAGTTTAGCATTTTTGCCTTAAAATTAATTTATATAGCTAATACATTTAATAAATTGCTTCAAGTACTATAGACTTTAGAATAACTTATTATTTTATTATTTGTTAAATTGTAAAAGTTTAACTAATAGAACTTGCCTTACAGTTTGATTAGATTAACACAGTTTAGATCCTAAGATTCATTTTATTGAATAGCTTAAGACAAAATATAAAACTCTTTATTTTATCTTTGAGGTTTGTATACTAAATTTAAAATATCTTATAATTAGATTTAGGATAAATCTCTTAGTGTAATTGATACAAATTTTGAAATAGGTTTTAGTATTTATTTTTTATGCAATGTAATTAACAAAAATCCTTTTTTTTTTATTTATCTTAATGAGAGAAATCTAAATCTCGAATTTGCTAAAATTAAGAAATCCAATTGTTATAAATGATTTCCACTTAATTTTTTTCTAAGTAAGATTGGTTACAGATGAATAAAGAGTAAATGAAGTTTTTTGATTAGATGTTGCAAATCTTTAGTCAATAAAATAAATATAATATCATATTTCAATTTCTTCTTTGCTTATAAAGCTTTAGATTTAGCATGTTTTAAAATATTTCTAAAGATACTTTTAATTTGAAATACAATTATAAATCCTTAGCTTTTTAAACGCTCTAAGCAAAAATTCATAAAATATAAATCCAATTAAGTTGTTTATCCCTATTTAAGCTATAAAATATTCTTAATTTCTATTTATAGATAAATAAAATCTGATAATTTTCAAAGATTATTTTAATCTAATGAGATGATAATTTTTATAAATCGCTAAATAAATAATTTTAAATAGGATTTTAAATTTAAATAATTAAGCTTTTAAAAGAGACTAACCTTTATAAAAAAGTTTAGAATTATCTTTTTATTTTTGCTTCAACTTAATCTAAAAATTATCTTAATTTGTTCACTGGTAATTTTTATAAATTAAATTGATTTTCTTATATATATTAAAATATCTAATAAATGTTTTTATTAAAGCTACGAATCTTAAATTTTTAAATTAGATCTATTTAATAAAAAGCATAGCAAATTATAAAATAAATGACTTTAGTAAAATTTTATTCTAGATAAGTTTATCATATTGCTAAAATATGCTTGTAGATCTATTTTCAAATTTATTGATTTAAAATAATTTTGGGGCTTTGATTGTTGGATTATTTCTTTAGAAATAATTATCATGCTTCATTTAAAAAAAGAGATAAAAAGCAAGTTAAAATTTATTATTATTAGTTAATCTTTAAAAAATAATCTTCATGCTAAGACTTTGGAAAACTTTTGTCTTATTTATAATTATCTATGTCTTAAATTTTTCTCTTCGATAAATAATTATAAATGTCATCTCAATAATAAGCTTTGTCATATTTTTTTTGGAAGGAACTAAAATCGAACTCATTTTGAACCCAGAGTTTAGATATTTCAAGAAGCTCGTTTCTGAAATTGCAACCAAATTACACTGTCAAAATCCATGGCAAATGCTTGAAAATTTCTTTATTTCTTCAATCGAAATGATAAAACTCACATCGCTTATAGGTTTAACCTAGTCCAGTTCAATTTCTTATTTCAATATTTGAGAAGCATCTTTAGTGATGCCAATTATGTTTCATATTGTAACATTTTTCACTAATATAAGAATTTTTCTTATCTATTCCACCAAAAAATTTTTATTTAGATGGTTAAAGTCCATAAGATTCGTAAGCGGATCTGAGTCAATCCGCAGAGTCCTACATTTCGTATCAGTCTTAAGTTTTATTCGATATAAAAAGTTCGTCATATCCAACTCATAAGTTTTAAGTTTTGAAGATTTCTTACATTTTTGTCTTAATAAAATTTTTTTTATCTTCAACTGATCAATCAAAAGCATCAACTCGATCAAAAAATAATTTAACGAAATCTTCAGCATAATATGACATATAATAAAATAAAAGTCTTTGATATATTTTCTTTTCATTGAACTTGTATTATCTTTTACTAGATTGATAAAAGTTTCTTCAAGTATGAAAAAATTTGAATTTTGTTAAGTTGTGTCTATGAAAGTCCATACAATTAAATTGAACCGCATCTGCATCACCTTGTAATAAAAAATCTTGAGGTTTGAAAAATAAAGGAATGAAAAGTCTTAAAATCTAACTTCAGCTTTTCAATTCAGTCAAGTTCGACTTAAATAGAGAAGAAGGGGTTATATCTAGAAAATTTATTTTAAACCCCTAATTTTTGAGTCATTCTATATGTTCCTTATTATTAGGTTTTTATCAGTCTTCCGGTTTTCCTTATAAAAAGTACACAGGTTCGTAACCACATATTTTGAAATTAATTCCTGCTAAAGGTAAGAAGAAAGTATAAACAGAAGGAGTCGCTGATATTGTATAATATCTTTTTTTAGGTATTTTAGAATTTTCCCAGAGATAAGTAGAGTTTATTTACTTGCAATGCTTAATTTGATCATACATTTCTAGTATTTAGCTTGGCTTTTCAATTTCTTAATCTCCTTCTTTTCATTAGAAATAAATAACTTCTTTTAAATAAGTATATCCGTGTTTTTTCAATATTTCTTCAGTAGTTAGATTAAGCTTCAATCCTTTTTTCTTCTCATATTTTTTTTTAATGTTGGTTAGGTAATTCTTTTCTTTTTATGATTTTACAAACTAACTTTATTTTCGTAGCTGGGTTTTTTTAATAATTTGTTTGTTTGCTTATGTAATTTAATGACTAGAAGTTAAATTATTTTCATTTGAAAGAAATTTTATATTTCTTCCTTTTATTTCATTTTAAGATTCACTTTCGGAGTTATTGAAGCCTTCCAACTAAAGCTATTAATTTCAATCTTAAATATTACTGCTTTCTTTTTTGTTCTTTTTTTTAAACGATTCCTTTATTGAAATTTAGATTTTCTCTTTGGTTTCATTTAATTGTAGTTTACCTTTTTAAATTTTGTCAAACTCTGTTTTACCTTGCTGAATGTCTGCATAATTCAAAAGATTTTAGTTTTATTAAACTTCGGTTTATTAATACTAAGTTTTAGCGATTTTATTATTAGAATCTCTTATAGATTTTAAATCATTTCTAGCTGAACTTTCTTAATCTTTACTTAATAGCCTATTTTTGGAAATTTGACTATGCTTTATTATTTCTTTTTTCTCAATCTTAGAATCTGTTCGAGTTTATTCATTTTCTTCCCAAAATAATCTTCCTTTAACCTGAACTTCATTCTATAGTTACAAATTTAATTTATTATTAACCGAACTTTGCTCAATTCTATAATAAAGATCTTCTTTCGAGACTTACTAAAACTAGTTAGTATATATAAATAGAAAGCTAACAAGCCAGAAAACACTAATAACTAGGATAGCTTTTTTAGATATCATTTTGAAAAATAAGGGTAAATAATTAACTAAGCTTTAAATTAATTTAATATTTAAAAACCTAAAATTAAAAATACTCTTAAAAAATAATTTGCTTAATTATGATTATTTGAAACTATTTTTATTCTAATTTAACTTTAAATCATAACTATTAAAATTAGGATATTTTAACCTTTATTTTTAAAATTTACAGTAAGCCTCTAATTTTATTTTAAATTAGAAGATTTTAACCAAATTTTAATGAAAGTTTGATGTTAATAAATTTAAAATAAAATAAAATCCAAAGTTTTAGATTTAACGATACTTATACTTTAATTTAATTTAGTTAGCTTTTTTGAAGAAATGCCAAATGTAAAAAATAGAATAGCTTATAGAGAATAATAGAGCTAATAAAACTTTAGAATTTAAATCTCTCCTATTACTAGATCTAGAATTTAGAGTGTGAGCAGGGCAAATACAAAACAACCTTTTATAATTTTTTAAATAACTTACTTTTTATTCTTTTAGCAGGTTAGTTAAATTTTTTTATATAACAGAGCTATAAACGGATTTTATTTTATTTGCTTAAAAATTAAGAATAGATTTTCATTCTTTAAAATTAATTAAAGTATAAAGATTATGCATATTACACTTAGACTAAAATTCTAGCTTATATATAATATAGCCTCATCTATATTCTAATTAGGTAAAGATAGAGAAAAATTAAAGCTTTTCTATTAAAACCTAAATTTTTTAGATTTTCATTGATGGAAGATCTTTTTATAGTTAACTAAATACTCCCAAAATTTAATTTTTCAAAGAAAAATTAAAAAAAATGTATTAAAGTTTGATTTTTAAGTTCCATGCTAGCAAATTAAAAATTCTATTATTAGCCTTTTTATTATTAATTGTCTAATATAATTTTTATTTAATTACCCAATTAACTAAATTTTTATTTTCTTTAGCTTTAGTAGAAGAAGAGATACAAAACATTTAAGCTATTTTTAATTTTAATTTTATAAGATAATATAAAAATTGCTATTTGGAGATGAGATAAATCACATAATTGATATTAAGCTTTTATTCCTTAATGCTCCTATCTAGCCTATGCATTAATCTAAGATTGTGTACCCAAAACTTGTGAAAGATATTACCATGAGAGCAAATAAATATTTTTAAGAATATCTTAATTTCAGTATCTATAACTACACTATCTCAATTTATCAACCATGTGATAAAACCCATTAAAATAAATAAAAAATATCCAGAATTTTATAAATGAATGGTAATAATTTTTTCTTAATCATATCAAAAGAATATAGATAAATTAATATAAAGGGAGTCTAAAACTTAAATTATATACACTAATAAAATAATATAAGCTCCTTAGAATACCTTCAAACTTAAAGCTAAAGATATTTTATAATGAATATTCTTATTTTAAATTAACTAAATAAAGTATGTACTTTATAACTAATTTGGATCTTTTATTATAAAATCTAATGACAATTATAGGATAAGAATAAATTAAGCTGATTATATAATTTCTCTGTTATAGATATTCCAATTATATTTAAATTAAACAATTAATTATCAAATATCTATAAGTAATCTAAATGTAATATTTCTTTTATTTTTTAACTAAATTAGCAATACTTGAATCTACTTTTATTTAAATAAGTTGCTTTTGATATGATTAAGAATGTTTAAATATCATATTTTAATTTATGATGCTAAATAAAAAATACAACAATTTATCTTAAAAAAATAGATATTTAACTTAATTTTGCTATTTTTTCTTTTCTCTCATTTATTTTAAGTTCAAATTTTTATTATCATTTATTGCTTTGCTTATATAGCTATATTTTATTATATTATATTCTACCTAATATACTGTAATTTAATAGGTACATTTTTATTATTCAAACTATTTTAAATCTTACAATACTTTTTAACTTTACCAACTTAAATTTAAAGCTTATTATTATTTATTTTTCATATTCTTTTTAATTTTCTCTAAATTTTACCCTAACAAATATCTACATAATATTTATGAGAGTGAACTAGAAATAGAATTAATTTACTATATTTTAGTATTTTTAATTAATTAACTTATATAATGAGCCAAGCTTTTATTTAATTATTTAGATTTACAATTGAATATCTGATTTTACTATACCCAGTATTATATAGCCTACTCTAATTATAGATCGTAGTTATCTTTATATCATATAAGATATATTAAATTTTTTTAATCTTAGTATAATCCTTAATTAGATATAACTATACAGCTTACATTAATCCTTTTCCTTTATTAAATTAATATATTCAAAGTGATTTAAAAATGGAATTATAAAACTGGAGAATGCTTTAATTCTAAGAATTTTAAATACATATAGTAGCTTAATGACACTATTAATAGTCTATATGATGCTAAAGTTTCAATCATATTATAAATAAGCCAATCATAATCTTAGATAATTAGAAATTTCTTCCTAGATAATTGCAAAGATTTAGTAGATTTTAGTTATAATGATTTAAAATATTTTCATAGTTTTCTAAATTTTCAAAGAAAATTTCTGAAATTATTGCAGAAATTAAATAAAAATAAATATTTAAGTTAAAATTTTTTCTGACTTGAGGCTTTACTTTCCTTTATTTAAAATTTATTAATACCTACTTCTTTAAGAAGATAGATAATTTATGAATGCTAATTTTTTATTTAGATAAGAAATTAGATAACTCTAATTTCTCTTAACTTCTAGAATATTTCCTACTTAATGCTTTACTCAAACTTTTATGAAGCTATTTAATCAAGAATTTAACCTACTAAATGATTTTTAAGTTTATTTAATATCTAAATAGTAGTTAACTGAATACATTTGCTTCTCATTTAAATGTCTCTATTACTATTTAGATACTTTTAAAAAGATTTCTTAGAAGATTGTTATAAATAATAATATTTATTATATCTTCACTTTCTATAAAATAGCATGATAAATAAAAGACTATAATAGCCCTTTCTAATCCAATTTATGCAATTTATATTATTAAGAATAATAGCCTTATAGCTTGTAACTAATTTATATTGCTGTAGTATTATTGTTCTAAAATTAAATTGGTACTAGGTTCTACAGTTATTTATTTACTCAAGCAGCCTTTCTTTTAAAAGTACTAATACTTTCTTATAAATTTTTATTTAATCATTCCTTGCAAGAGCAAAAATGAAATTCTTAAACTCTAGGAAAATTTTATATAAGCTTAATAATAAAAAAATAGTAAAGATGAGTCAGATATCCATTTGCCTCTTTAATTTGTTTATCATTCTTTTTTGCTTCTTATAAGTTTTCTGGTAGCATCTTAGACACATTCCTTTAGCATACATCATATTATCTTTATGCTCGCATTAAGTAGCTTTTACCTGTCTCGCCTTAGAATGGTAGCAGACATTGCACATTTATTTAGCATAGTGTTTTCTATCTAGATGAGGACACTTTAGCACTTTCTTACTTTTCTTTATGCGAATTCTTTTCTACTTGACTTTTACCTCCAACTCAGGTAATTTTAGTAATGGAATATTCTTCAACCATTCTTCAGTTTTGCAATCTCTTTTTACCTAAATTTCCAAAGGGGGTAAGTATTTTGCAATTGGTCATTGTGCAGAAAACCTCTCTTCGTTATTTAGAAAACTAGGCATACCTATAAAAACATTAGGGGTAGGATTCTTCATATTATAATAAAATGAGCATTAAACCCTTAAATATAACACACTATAAATTTAAATAAACAATAATAATATAACAGGCTGCTAAATAATTCATATAAGGCTAAGCATTTATAATTTTAACTGCAAAGCAAAATTTATTATATATTATTGCTGACTATATGATAATTGCTATTAACCTAGCTAAAAGAAGGATTATAATAATACATAAATAGCACACTGATGTAGTAGACTGTTTTTTATAGCCTTTTAGAAATTTTAACTTGTATAATAAAAATAATTTATTGATTAAATGAAGAATAGAGAAAACTCTATTATACCAAAATTGCTTCTTTTGATTTAATAGTATAATATTCAGTTAAACTAATATTTTTGCTTGCACATTTGAGATATAATATAGTTAAAGTATTAAGATAGAAATAATTAAAATGAAGAAAGCTTGTTATAAAGTATTCAAAGGAGAATACTAGAAATAAAAATAAATTAATACATCCATTTTCAATGAATAGTTATTAATTAAGGAGAAATATAATAATTTCACTATTCTAGCTATATAGAGAATTATAAAGCTACAGCATAAATATAATTTTCCTTATAAATAGCAATGATAGTTTAAGCATCATTTTTCAAAATTTTACAAATTCATCATAAAGCTAATATAATATGCTCTAATTAATTACCAAATAGCAAGTCAGATTTAAAAATATTGTCTTCTAAATTTTTTTTAACTTTAAAGTGAAAATTAGCTAAATATGCATTAAATATCACATAGATATTAGCAACTAGAATAGAGAAATAGTGATAAATCTATTAGACAAAATTGATAAAATTTTTTTCAGATAAAGCTATTTTAATGCTAAATTTTACATCTCAATTGCATAATAATAATCTTATTCATTTTATAATTTTTCACGCAAATATATCATATAATTTGATCAAGTAAATAGTAAAAAGTAAAATATTAAACTATCTTAAAGAAAGGATCCTAATAATAAGGAATTTTAGTATTCTGATTAAGTTATGTATAATTTAAAATTTTAATTTTAAAGATTTACATCAGCTATTTAAGTAAGATAATTATTATATTTTTATAAGTTAAATCATAACCAATTCATAATCTTTATTCGCTTAGCTATTATATTTTACTTTTTATAAACTGGTTGCAAATAACGAACTAATATAATTTTAGAATTAACGAATTTATTTCTGAAACTTTTTTCCTTATAATATTTACTTTTGGCCAAAATTCTTTAGATGGAAAAGATTAAATCCATCGCAGAAATATCTTTAGTAATTTTAGATTTGTGAATAATAAAATTTTTGTCAAACCGCAAGCTATAAAATGAATTAAAATTTCTATCAGCAAATATTTTATAGAAATGATGTCTAAATTCAAGTCTAAAAATAAATAAATTGAAACAATAAGAGAAAAATAAAATGATGAAGATTATAATTTCATAAGTCTAAAGTATAATTTAGAAATTGAGAGCATTTAGAAAAATTTAAAGCTTGGACTTATCATATCTATCATTTAGATATAATTATAAAGTTAAAATAAATTATACCTAAGAAATATGTAACTATATTTGATATAATTAACTAAGCAAAGAGGCATCAATTATTTCCTTAATATTATGACAATAATAATAATAATCTTTTAAAAAGAGGGAGAAAAGGTAATAATAATGAGTTTAAATTAAATCCAAAACTAATTATTTGTTGGTTAACCTTTGATAGTGGTTGAATTACAGATTATTAGTAAGTAAGTTTAGTTTAAGAAGGGTTCAATTCCTTGCTTAGGATTATTTAATAAAAACATAGACAAGCCTCAATGGAGGATTTCCACTGATTGTAAATTCTCTGAGAGATAGATGATATAATAATATCAATGACCTGATTTATATAAATTTTAATAGTTTAAGTTAGTTTTGTTTATTTTGATGAAATCATTCTATAAAATATAATATATAAGTGATAAACTTTAAAGATAAAATAAGGTAGCTTTTAGTAGTTGTTAAGGAAAATAATAAAGATAAAAATTATTCATTAGCACAAATTAAATTACTTAGAAATTTAACTTTAATACAGATTTGAGAAATAAGAGAAGCTTAAGAATAGTAAATGTCCTATTTTCTAAATAAGTTGAAAAGAAAAAATTAATAGATATATCAATTAAAAAGTATAATTATTTAAAGATAGAACTTGTCGTAGGACTTAATTACTCAAATCAATGCTTAAAATTGCTGAAGATAATTTATCTAGTTTTATAACTATTGTTCATGTAACTTATTCTTAATAATTATTTAAATGATTCCTTTTTAGTTTCTAGAAAAGATAAAAGCTTATTGATTAATTAAATTTTAAACAATAAATTATGCAATCTTTCCAGTGTTTTGCTCTTAATTATTTTCAACTTAAAATTTCAAATAATTTAAATTCTACATTATAGATATAAATTTATTAAAGCATTGCTATTAAATACTAGCTACTTTACATTCAATCATTTTAGAAAATAGCTTAAATTTTATTAATATATCTTAATTTTAAGAAGTATTTTTGCATAAATTTTAAATAAGAATTTGGGATTGATAAGACTTGATTTTAGTTTTAATTAAATTTATGAAGAATAAAAAATAAAAGAAAGAAGAAAGAAGAAAAAATAATTTTTAATGAAAATAAGAAAGTAATAATTAAAATAGAATCCTTTAAATTAATAAATTTATCTAAATTTCTTATCTTGCTTTATTAATATTTATTTATGAGAATTAAGTTAAGCAAATTATTGGAAACTTGGCTTGGAAAATGCTAAGTTCTATCACTATAAAAGCTTAAATAAATAAATTTGATTTACTTAATCTCTATCAACTTTAGACTGAATAAATTGTTTATTTTTAAATAAACTAAAGGAAATTTATTTTGGATATAATTAAACTTTTTATAGCCTCAATTTGAAAGTTAAATAAATAAACATAAATATAAAAATTTAAATTAAAATAGCTAGCTTAACTGTATAAATTGTATAAAATTTAAAAAATATTTCAAAATTTTCACCTAATTAGTCATTACTTTACCTCTCTTCATTAAAATACTCTAAAATCGTTATTATTATAATTTTAACAATTTTTTTCTTAATTTCTCCTTGTTTATATATATGTAAGTTGTATTTCGTTCTTGTAAATTAAATATACAAAACCACAATCCCCATTTATTTTTTATTTGACTCTTTAAGATCTTCTTTATATATTTTAGGATTTTAAAATGAATCTCTTTCTAAAAACTTAGTAGACTTTTACAAATTTCAACTTTTTTAATTTCTATTATCTTAAAAAAATGATGACTTAAAACGATTTCGAAAAGCTTCTTATGCTAATTTTTTATTTATTAAAAGAATACTTTTTATATAACTCCTGACAGCCCTATGATTTAAATATTATATCTCTTTAATTATATTTTAAAAATATTAAAGTCTTAATTCAAAAATGAAATAAAAACAATTTAAATTAAATTTTTATAGTTAGAATTTGTATTTTAGAAAAAAAACATTATTAAAAGCTAGATAATCAAAAATAGTTATTTATCTCAGAATAGATCATAATAACCGCGAAATGTAAAATAGAAAAATAAAGATAGATAGAATTTATTAAGTTAATTATTTTTAAATTGCTTTATATTTTCTTCAAACTTGTTTCCTTGCTTATAAAATTAAAGAAAATAAAATGAAATCACAATATATATTAATTTACATCTTGAGAACAAATTTTAATGAAAGCGCAAAAAGATACCAGATTTTAATTGTTCTTTTCGTAAAAATATAAATGCAGGTTAATAAAATGGTCTTCATCACAGCTTTTTAGTGGGAAAAATTAAATTTGGTAAGAAATTTAAGTTTAAAATTTTTAAAAGCTATATATACATAATTAAAAGCCTTAATTAAATATCGATTTACTTCTCTAATAGCAATTCAATAATGTAGATAATATAATCAAGCTATTGATTGAATACTTGCAGTTTGATTATTGTAACTGATCTTTTAAATTTAATAGAAAATAGGAGAAAAAGATTGAGTGGTACTAAAAAATATACAATCAACCATTATTAGATTTGAAATTTTCTTGCTTGACTAAATAAATAATAAATTATGTTCTTTTTTAATGAAACATTCTTCAATTATATCTTTTTAAAATCTATTTCTTGAATAATGAAAAGAATAATAAAAATAAATATAAAGTACAAAGCTCACTAAACGAAAGATAATTAAAGTTAATTTTAAATCTAAAATTATTATAAAGAGCTGCGTGCTACGCGCTTTATAATCAAATTTATTTATTTAGTATTATAAACATTTCTTAGAAAAGATGTAGCATCTATTTTATATTAGTTTTTATTTTAGTGAATTATGTCAATAAGATATTTTTTAATAAATTATTTAGGTAATAAATCAATAATTTTTATCAAATAAAAACAATAAGCAAAGAAAATATTCAATTTATAAGATAAAAAATTGAGCTATTATTAAATTAGTTATAAAGCTAATGCTTAAGGTATTAATTTTAAATAATGCTATATGATCATTCTTAAAAGTTAAATTTGAAAATAAATAGTAGCAAAAATAAAGAATCAGAGTAATTATAATTAGTAATATTTCTTAGCCAAAATTATTAATTAAAATTTAACTAAATAAATAATCCTGATTACATTGATTATATAAAAGAACTATTATTTAGCTAAGAGTTAAAAATAGCTGCTTAAAAATTTATCATGATTAAGCTTATATTTTTATACTTTTATTGCTAGTTTTAAATAAAAAATTTTGAAATCTATCATTAGATTATCTCTGTTTTTGCTTAAAGGAATAAATCTGTTTATATTTCATAAATCATTTTTAATTTTTTGTTCTATCAAACTCACAATAGTAACCATTTTAACTTTTTCTGTATAAAAAAAAAAGAAAATAAAAAAAATCATAAATAAAAATTAAGATTTTAGCCTAGTAATTAGATCATATTAAAATTCATATAATCAGTTCTTAACTCCACTTATTATATTTTATTTATTATCTTTTTTTTGTAAAATACTTTAATTTATGAAAATAAAATTTTCAGCAAATTAAAGTTGATAAGCTGAACTAATAATCTAGCATTTTTATATTTTTGCATATATTAACTCTGAAAATATACCTCAAACTTAATTTATCTTCTCCTACTATTAAATCTTTATCTGTTGGTTATGGTTTATTTAAGAAAATATTTAATACTATAAACTCACATTCTCTTTAAAGATCATAAATATTCAAGATAGTAACCTTAACTTCCTTCAAATTTATTAATTAATAAATCTTATATTTAATATTAATTTTAAGTTTTTAAATTTATAAACATTATATAATTCTACCTTTATTATTTATTTAATATCCTTTAATTATCTTTTAAAAATAAAATGTATAAATATTACTCTTTTCTTTAAACTTTTTCTATTCATTTTTATTTATATTTCTTTAAGCTTTTTATTCTATTTATAAATTCTAATCTTTATAAGTTATTAGCTTAGCCTCATAGTTTTTCACATTTATTTTCTTACTTCTTTCAAGTATTCTCTTTTCCTTCTTATAAGTCTTCTAGTAACACCTGAGACATTTTCCTTTCGCATACATCATGCTTTCTTTATGCTCGCATTGTGTCACTTTTACTTTTCTTGCTTTCGCATGATAGCACGCATTACACATCAACTAAGCATAATGTTTCCTATCTTCATGAGGACATCTTGATACTTTTCTACTCTTCTTAATTCTTTATCTTTTCTTCTATTTTTCTACAGAAGTGATATGAATTCCTTCTTCAGGAATGCTTTTTAACCACTCATCACTCTATGATTGTTTGAAGTTAAGAGGAGGTAGTAATTTTACAATTGGCCATTGTTCCGAAAAAGTCTTTTGCATGGTTAAATTGCTGGGCATTCCTAAGAAAATAGTTTAAGAAGCTAAGTCCATTTATATAAGGAAGTTTCTTTTGCAAATTAATAAAGATGGAACTTTAAATTCTTAAAAGTTGGTTCCTTTAGTGAAGATAAGCATGTTAATAGAACGAAACTATAAAAGGGATAATCTATTTTATTTTAAGTTATTTAATTATTTTGCTTTAAAAGTTTAATATTTTAAATAGTTTTAATCATTTTCATTAGTTAGAATGAACAAATTTTAAATTTTAAAAAGTTTAGGGGATTTTGAAAGTTAAAATATATGAAATGATGTTTTAAGGTTTATAGAAAAATATAGGAATTAAAGATTCTACAGACTACAGTAAAGTCTACAATACTATTAATTTTTAAATTTATTAGATAGATTTATTAATTTTATCTTTTATTATTATTTATCGAGATAACTTAATGTTTATGAATCCTTTAGAATAAACTTTAATAATGATATAGAAAGTGAATAAACTTAAAGCTTGAAATAGTTAGTATTATGATTTTATAATGTTAATGGTATAAATTATAACTATATTAATATTTAACTATTTTTTATTCTATTATTTTTTTAATTTTTACCTTTACTACTAATATATCTTTCTTACTATTATTATTTAAGAATTTTCAATGAATTACTTTAAATTAACATCATTTTCATTATAAGAGTGAAAAGATTTGAGATATCTAAATTTAAAATTATTATAAATAATTAAAATTTTAAATATCCTAAAAAGTAAAATAAATTAAATAAAATTTATTTTCTATTTTATTATGATTCTTGCGAAGTTAAAGAAAGAAATTTTTGTAATGTAAGATCAAATATGATTTATTTTTAAAACATTAATAGTTATCTCATAAATATTTTTAACAGTCTGGGTATTTTTTCAATGTGAAGACACGATTTAGAAATAATAAAATATTTGCTTTATTTCTGATATTAGTTAATGAATATTTCATTAATAAAAAATAAAACATTTTTAAAAAGTCATAAAATCTTCATAATAAAATGAAAAATTAAAAATTGTTAATGAAATCTTAGTAAAAAATTGAAAGAAGATATCTTAAAAAAGTTTAACTTTTATGAATATTGATTTTTCAATTTAAAAATAAAATTTTATGAAAAAATTAAAGCAAACTAAAGAATCATAAGAATTAATTAGATTTTAATTTCTTTAAAATTTTTTCTCTATATGTTTATATTTAAATAATTATGTTTGATAAAAATATTTTAAGTTATTAAAGCAAAGTAATTTTAACTTACAATAACACGAATAACTTAATATTTTTCTCTAGACAAATTATGAATATTCAAATTTATTAAAAATTGAATAAGGTATAAATCTAAATATGATATTAAAATAATAAAATAACTTTTATGTATTATGTACTTAAAATTTATATTTTCTTATTTTGCGTAGAAATTTTTTTTACAATTTTATATTTAATTTTTAACTTTTATTATAAAATTTTTAGCAATAAATATTAAATTATCATGATTTATTATGATTTTTATTTTTCGTTTTAATTAAAAAAAATTTGAACAAAATTTATTTTAAAAAGATAAATATAATTTAGAAAATTTAGCTTACTATATTAATAAAAGATAAAAGATTGCTCCTCCAAATGTTTATCTTAAAAGGTAAAATAGATATGTAAAACATTATATAGCTAGTTTATCTTTATTTGCTTATATTTGAACAAATCTTAATTTATTACCTTTAAGCATTAAAAGTTTTTTAATTCATACATTTATAAATAGTTAAATTTTATAAAATAATAGTTGTAAAAATTTATTAAAGCTATATATCTCTTTGAAGATGATATTAATATTAATAAACTTGTCTTTAACCTTAAAGTTTTAAATAATATTATTAAGTTATTTTAGTTATATCCAAATTAAGCAAGATTTTTATAAATAATTATATAAAATTTTAATGGTAAATATATAGATATAAATTAATAAAAATTAAATAAAACTCTACATTTTTGAAATAAAATTAACTAATTTTTGGGTAAAATCTTAAGAATTATGAAATATAATTGACTTAGATATTGATAATTATGCCAATTTTTGTAGGAGATTCATAATTAAAGAAATTAGCACTTAAAATTATAAAAATAAAAATATCCTATGATAATAAAATTAAAGCAAACCAATTTAGTAGACAAAATAGAAATAATCCTCTTTATTCCAACTTTTTTCCTTTAAATTAAAGTTATATTTCGCATATCCTTAATCTCTTAATATAAGAAAATAAAAAAATTTAAATCTTTCAAAAACTAAATCAATATAACCTGCTTTACACAATTTCAAAAATCATTAAATTTTTGATTTTCTATTTGATAGCATCTATCATAATAAATTATTATGATATTTGAAATAAATTCTAGCAATCCGAAGAAATTAATATAATTTTATAAATTTAGATTAAAACAAGAAAATAAACAAACAGTACATTTTATTTATAATTTTCATTAATACTTTGACTAATAAATCTCATTTCTATTAATTAAATTAACTATTTTAAGATCTAAATCCATATAAAAGTTAATTTCAGATAAATTATATTAAATCTTCTAAACTACATTTAAAGAAAGCTTTAAGTTACTTGAAACAAAAATTTTAAATTTCTATCTAAATCTTAAATAAATATAAAAATATTTTAGCTAATACTTTAAAAATTTAAAAAATATTTAAATAGAAAATAGTAGAGCTTTTGATATGAAAAGAAGGTTAATCAAAATTTATTGATGTTGGGTTATTAAATTATGAATTTGATCAATAAAACATATTATAATATGATTATTCTCAAAAACATAATTAAAAAATCATTACATATTTTGTTTAATTTGAAAGGCATTAGGCTTTAAAAATAATTGATTTTGTAGTTGTTCAATAGATTTATGCAATATTATTTTTTTCAACTATGAAACAAAAACAAAAAGAAATAATCTGAGGAAAGACTCATAATACAAATAATTTAGGCAATATGCACATTTATCTAAATGATAAAATAAATGCTATTTAATTGTCTTTTTAGTATAAACATTTAGTGAATTTAAAATTACAAAGCGTAAAGCTAAAAATAAGTAGCATTATTAAATTGTAAATAGTAGAAGCTAGCTATATCTTTAGCCATATAATTTAGCTTGAAAATATTATGCTTAATATTTTAGTAATAAATGAAAAATAATTATACAAGAATGAGGCTTGGTATTTAGTAAAAATAATAAATAATAAACTATTTTTATATTTAAATATTGCAAATACATGACAAATCTAGGTAAAACTGTAGAAAAATAAGAGATTTTAGAAATACTAATAAAATTTATAAAATATATAGATATGAAATGGAATTCTTAAACTAGACAAATGGTATAATTAGGCTAAATCATCTTATCGTTAAAATATAAAATTTTTCTCTGATTGGCCTGATAAATTAAAAAATTTTAAAGATTCATGAGTAATTTTTAATCTAACCAAGTTAAAAACATCAGTGCTTTTTAAATTATAAAATTAAAATTAAAGAATTTTTGAAGCTAATAATTAAGCAAAATAAAATTTTTACTCATTTTACAAATGGTAATAATAACAAAAGCCTTTTATTAGCAAAATTATAAAGTTTTTCAATAAAATTTAAGTTCCAAATAGAAAATCAATTTTCTCATATTAAATTCTAACTCTCCTTAAAAATTTAAGGATTTAGTCTTATAAACTTATTTTTGTATAAGATTTTTTATTTATTTATTTATTTTGCTTTTATTTTATAATCTTTTATAACTTCTTTTTTATTTAATTTTATCCTACTTGAAAGAATCGTCTTATTCACAATGAGGTAATGAAGAAAACTAATCTTTTATAATGATTAAATAAAATAACTATCTATCATAATCATTAAAAAGCTTTATGATAAATATTACTTTTTTTAATTTAGATAAATTATATATACAAATATAATTTCTTTCCTTCTTTATACCCATCTCATAGCTTAAAGCAAACAATTATGTTTATTCTAATATATATTTTCCTAAAGATTAATTAAAAAAAATAAGCTAAATTTATATTTTAGAATATTCATTCAAATAAAATTTTTATAATTTTATAATTTTCACATTCTTATATCTTTCATAAGATTCTATAAAAATAAATGAGTGGAAAATTCTTAAATAATAATAGTAAGAAAGATATATTAGTAGTGAAGGTAAAAATTAAAAAAATAATAGAATAAAAAATAGTTAAATATTAATATAGTTATAATTTATACCATTAACATTATAAAATCATAATACTAACTATTTCAAGCTTTAAGTTTATTACTTTCTATATCATTATTAAAGTTTATTCTAAAGGATTCATAAACATTAAGCTATCTCGATAAATAATAATAAAAGATAAAATTAATAAATCTATCAAATAAATTTAAAAATTAATAGTATTGTAGACTTTACTGTAGTCTGTAGAATCTTTAATTCCTATATTTTCTATAAACCTTAAAGCATCATTTCATATATTTTAACTTTCATCTGAAAATCCCTAAACGTTTTAAAATTTAAAATTTGTTCATTCTAACTAATGAAAATAATTAAAACTATTTAAAATATTAAACTTTTAAAGCAAAATAATTAAATAACTTAAAATAAAATAGATTATCCCTTTTATAGTTTCGTTCTATTAACATGCTTATCTTCACTAAAGGAACCAACTTTTAAGAATTTAAAGTTCCATCTTTATTAATTTGCAAAAGAAATTTCCTTAAATAAATGGACTTAGCTTCTTAAACTATTTTCTCAGGAATGCCCAGCAATTTAACCATGTAAAAGGCTTTTTCGGAACAATGGCCAATTGTAAAATTACTACCTCCTCTTAACTTCAAACAATCATAGAGTGATGAGTGGTTGAAAAGCATTCCTGAAGAAGGAATTCATATCACTTCTGTAGAAAAATAGAAGAAAAGATAAAGAATTAAGAAGAGTAGAAAAGTATCAAGATGTCCTCATGAAGATAGGAAACATTATGCTTAGTTGATGTGTAATGCGTGCTATCATGCGAAAGCAAGAAAAGTAAAAGTGACACAATGCGAGCATAAAGAAAGCATGATGTATGCGAAAGGAAAATGTCTCAGGTGTTACTAGAAGACTTATAAGAAGGAAAAGAGAATACTTGAAAGAAGTAAGAAAATAAATGTGAAAAACTGTGAGGCTAAGCTAATAACTTATAAAGATTAGAATTTATAAATAGAATAAAAAGCTTAAAGAAATATAAATAAAAATGAATAGAAAAAGTTTAAAGAAAAAGAGTAATATTTATACATTTTATTTTTAAAAGATAATTAAAGGGTATTAAATAAATAATAAAGGTAGAATTTATATAATGTTTATAAATTTAAAAACTTAAAACAATTAATATTAAATATAAGATTTATTAATTAATAAATTTGAAGGAAGTTAAGGTTACTATCTTGAATATTTATGATCTTTAAAGAGAATGTGAGTTTATAGTATTAAATATTTTCTTAAATAAACCATAACCAACAGATAAAGATTTAATAGTAGGAGAAGATAAATTAAGTTTGAGGTATATTTTCAGTGTTAACACATGCAAAAATATAAAAATGCTAGATTATTAGTTCAGCTTATCAACTTTAATTTGCTGAAAATTTGGTTTCATTTTGTTAATCAATTAGAATTTGCATACTTATTTGTAATAAAAAAAAAAATCTGCTTTTTATTAATAAATCATTGCTTTGCTTTATATATTGTTCTAGTAAATTCATGATAAAATTATAAGAAATTTAATGTTGATTGAATAGAATAATAAGAACAACATGCAATTGATTTAAAATAATAAAAATTATTATGAAGATTCAATTAAAAATAATTTAACTTGAAATTATCTGATAGATATATCACTATCTAAAAAATTAAAAAGAGCTATTGACTTATTTACATTAAATAGTTTAATTTAAATTCATTTTTCTATAAATACGACAAATTAAAATTAAAAAAATTATTTAAATCTACCTTGATTTATAAATTAGAGCAAATAATTTTTATCTTTTTTATGCTTGCACAAGCTTTGTAACACGATGCTTAAAAATATCATTGACATTATCTCTAAAATTTATTTCTATTTTTTTATTTATTATTAGATGTGAATCATTTAAAAGAGGATTCTAATTCTTTAGTTGTTAAATCTTATTTTTCTTTGTAGTTTTAAATTATTTTTCAATACATTATCAAAATCTTATATTTTATTTAGTTTTTTTATTTCACTAAAATAATAATAGTTTAAAATTATTTAATTAGTGAGCAATAATTGTCTGACTATTAAACAAAAATAATATATGAGAGTTTTAGTAAAGCTAGGTTTCTTTTTATTATTTGTTTAGTCTGACAAAATTTATTTTCTTGCAAAAGTAAAAAATTCAAAAGGCTTTATAAAGAAATATATCATATTGTTGTGTTATTAATTTCTGACTAAAAGAATTTTAATAGCAATACTTTGTAAATAAATTTTTCTTTAGCCTATTAAATAACAATTATCATATAGTCAGCTGCAAGTTATTACAAATTGTACTTTGTCTATAGTTAATTTAAAGCATTTGACATTATATAGATATTTTAGCCTGCTATAATATTCATTTTTATTTAAGTTTATTAAATTAGTTATATTTAAGAATTTAATACTCATTTTATTATAATATGAAGAATCCTACCCCTAACGTTTTTATAGGTATGCCTAGTTTATTATGCTAGGAAGAGAGGTTTTCTACACATTGGCCGATTGTAAAAAACTTGCCACCTTTTGAAAGTTAGGTTAAAGGAAGTTACAATAGTGAAGAATGAGTGAATGATATTCCATTACTAAAAGTGCCTGAGTTGGAGAAGCATATACAAATCAAGTAGAAAAGAATTCGCATTAAGATAAGTAAGAAAGTGATAAAGTGTCCTCATCTAGATAGAAAACACTATGCTAAATAAATGTGCAATTTCTGTTACCATTCTAAGGCGAGACAGGTAAAAGCTACTTAATGCGAGCATAAAGATAATATGATGTATGCTAAAGGAATGTGTCTAAGATGCTACCAGAAAACTTATAAGAAGCAAAAAAGAATGATAAACAAATTAAAGAAGCAAATGGATATCTGACTCATCTTTACTATTTTTTTATTATTAAGCTTATACAAAATTTTCATAATGTTTAAGAAATTCATTTTTGCTCTTGCAAGGAATGATTAAATAAAAATTTATAAGAAAATATTAGTACTTTTAAAAAAAGGCTGCTTAAATAAAAAAATAACTGAAGAACCTAGTACCAATTTCATTTTAGAACAATAATACTATAACGATTTAAAGAAGTTGCAAGTTCTATTTTTATTAATCTTAATAATATTAGTTGAATACAAATACAAAATTAAATTTTTGGCGTTCTTGGAGGTATTTCAACCTCTTTCCCACCACCCTCTAGATTACTCTAGAGGCTAAATATTAAAATTTAAATTTCTCTACAACTATTCTCCTTTTTATGCATACTTTCACTCAGATATCTTTCGACTAAATAATGATTGGAATCTTTGGTCTTCTATATTTTTCCAAATTTGTTGCAATTTAATCTCTCTCTTGATAGTTTTAGCAGTTGTATCTTCATTCTATTCTCCAACTTATTCTATTAGTTTCAGTATTCTTATTTAAAATTTTTTAATTCTAACATCTTTTCCATAGATGTATTCGAGAGCTACAATAATAGCAACTTTTTGATTCATTTTAGGTTTAAATCTTGAGTTCTTTTCTCCTTCGATTATCATTGGATCATTCCCTTATTCTTGCAAGTTCATTTAAAAAAGGCAGCAATTTTTGCTGTTTTCTTCTATTTTTTCTAATTTGCTAATCAGTTCTTTCTGCTTCTATTGTTAGCTTTGAGATTAACTGCTCTAGTCTTGTGATATATTTCAAAATGCATTAAAGTCTCTTTCTTAGGTCATGAGTCTCGATTCTATTTCCTCTACTAGTCTAAGTTTTTCCATTAACTTCTTAGTGTATTTCTTCAACTTTTTGACCTCTTCCAGGAGGTACAGCACCACTTTAATCAGCTAATCATAGCTTATTTACTATTATATGGTGAGATTCGAGACTTCCGAGCGCATAATATTCTTAGCCTATTTCCTAGGTTTTTCTTCAGAGGTGGGAGATTCATCCTGATGTGTGTCCTTTTTATTACCCTTTTCCTGGTGTTAGCCTTTCTAGGATGTCTTTAACTCCTACATTTTAGAACCTCGAAGGATTCTGTTTTAAATCATGTTTTTTTTTATATCTTACAATAATAATAATATTGTAATTAAAAGTTTAAAAAGGATTTTGCCTTCTCCAGAATTTTCAACTTGTTTGAAGCAGCCCAGATTTTTGACTTGGTTGATTTTCAAAAACTTATTGGTAAGGAAGATTTTTCGGGAACTTATTCTTCGTATGAGATTCCTTAAATTTTTTTTATAGATTTCTGATTTTGTAAGGTAGATTTTTGTTATTTCTTTAAATATAATCCCTTATAACTTTCTATTTAAACCTTTTACAAAGAATTTATATTATAGACTTATTTAAGAAAAAATTTAATTTTAAAAATATTTTTCTCTGAGAAAATGATAAAATCCATCTTAAATTTCTTGATTTTTAGCAAATCAAAAGCAAAATATATTTATATATGAATAGATTAAAAATAATAATCTTAAATTTAATTAAAAGGGATTAAAGCTTATGCTTTATATATAGCAAAACAGTAGAATACTCTTAAAATAATTTTATAATTTAATCTATTAAAATCTTTAGCTTAGTCAAAACTTAAAATTCAAAATTACGAATATTTAAAAGAATATATTCTAATATATAAAAAACACTTATTTAAATGTTTTTTGAAAATTCTACCTTAAATTAAAAAAATAACAATTAGTATAAATTATTTAATTGTATAATTTATACAAAATAAAAATGATAAAAATTGGATGATATTAATAGTAATAGTTAACTAATAAAGTTAAATGCTTAATAATTATTTATAATATTTTATTTAAAAAGATCAAGTCAGTTAGTGAAAATAAGATTATGAAGATAATTAACGTTTATTAATAAATTTTCATAATTATATTCATAATAACTAACTAAGGGGTAGTATATACATTTAATGTAATTGAACATAGATTCTATCTTTATTTTAATTTAATTATTAATAATTAGCATCTAACTTTATAAATGTAAATGATTTAGTATGCTTAATAATAAATATATTTAAAATTATTAATCATTTCTTAAAAATAAAAAATTTCTACTAGATATACTAAAAATTGATGTCTTAAAATAAAAATTTGCTAGATTTTCTTTATTTTTGTTTATTTTATTTTAGCCTTAACTACTTAATAATTTATATGTATTATGAAAATTTAATTTTATTTAACATCTCTTAATTTTGGTTTAATATAATACAGTTTATTTGATTAAGTTTTATTATTCATTTAATTTCAGAAGCTACTATAATTTATTAATTTTAGCAATTAAGTTTGTAAAATGTAAATTATTTATTCTTTAAAATTAATGGTTTATTTTCTTTTTTTAATTTAGTATAAAATTTTTTTATAACAATTAAGAAAGAAAATACAAACATTAAAATCCCTAAAATTGAATACCCTTTTCTTAATTATTTATTATACTTTGGATTGTTATTTCTTGAATTATTTCAATTTTCCATAAGAATTATCTATTTTATTGTATCCAACATTATCGTAGCTCACCAGGTTTTAATAGAACTTTTCTGTCCTTTTTTTATAGAAGAAATATGAAGTTTTTAAGTTATATATTATTTAATTTGTTTAAACTAATTAGCTTATCTTTATCCTTTTATTTCTTAAGATAATAAATTCATTATAATTTAAAAGAATAATTATAAGTATTGTGAATTAATTTTTATTCAAAGAGACTTTAAATAAATATACTAGCTCAATTAGATATAACCAGCCTATAAGAGCTATAAGTTTAAATTTTAAAATAGATAAATTAGTTAATTAATCATAATACCAAATACTTAGAAATATACTTCCAAGTTCAATTGCATTTTCAATAATTTTTTAGTTCTAAAATAAAAAGAATTAAATCCACTCTAAATTTTACAAAGAAAAAGGCTAAAATTTATTTCAGAGATAAAATAAAATAAATATTTAAGCTATAAATTTTTTCTGACTTGAGGTTTTACTTTCCTTGTCTTAAAATTTTTAATATCCACTCCTTTAAAAAAAAAATAATTTATGAATGTTAAATTTTTATTTAAATCATAAATTAGATAGTACTAACTACTCTTATCTTCTACAATATTTTCCTTCTCATTATTTTACTCAAATTTTTATGAAGCTATTTAATCATGAATTTAATCTTTTTTTTTATCTTTAAATGTATTTAGAAACTAAACTTATATCTAATTAAACTTTTTTTTTCCTATTATAAGGCTTTATCAATAGTAAGAAGTTCTTATTAAGAAATAATTTAGAAGGATAATAAGGAGAAATTTTTATAATTTAATTTTCTATAAAAATAATATTAAAAAAAAGTATATATTAGTACTTTCTAAATCTGATTTATTCAATTATTATTATTATTGTAAGATATAAAAAAAACATGATTTAAAACAGAATCCTTCGAGGCTCTAAAATGTAGGAGTTAAAGACATCCTAGAAAGGCTAACACCAGGAAAAGGGTAATAAAAAGGACACACATCAGGATGAATCTCCCACCTCTGAAGAAAAACCTAGGAAATAGGCTAAGAATATTATGCGCTCGGAAGTCTCGAATCTCACCATATAATAGTAAATAAGCTATGATTAGCTGATTAAAGTGGTGCTGTACCTCCTGGAAGAGGTCAAAAAGTTGAAGAAATACACTAAGAAGTTAATGGAAAAACTTAGACTAGTAGAGGAAATAGAATCGAGACTCATGACCTAAGAAAGAGACTTTAATGCATTTTGAAATATATCACAAGACTAGAGCAGTTAATCTCAAAGCTAACAATAGAAGCAGAAAGAACTGATTAGCAAATTAGAAAAAATAGAAGAAAACAACAAAAATTGCTGCCTTTTTTAAATGAACTTGCAAGAATAAGGGAATGATCCAATGATAATCGAAGGAGAAAAGAACTCAAGATTTAAACCTAAAATGGAATCAAAAAGTTGCTATTATTGTAGCTCTCGAATACATCTATGGAAAAGATGTTAGAATTAAAAAATTTTAAATAAGAATACTGAAACTAATAGAATAAGTTGGAGAATAGAATGAAGATACAACTGCTAAAACTATCAAGAGAGAGATTAAATTGCAACAAATTTGGAAAAATATAGAAGACCAAAGATTCCAATCATTATTTAGTCGAAAGATATCTGAGTGAAAGTATGCATAAAAAGGAGAATAGTTGTAGAGAAATTTAAATTTTAATATTTAGCCTCTAGAGTAATCTAGAGGGTGGTGGGAAAGAGGTTGAAATACCTCCAAGAACGCCAAAAATTTAATTTTGTATTTGTATTTATTGTTATTTAATTAATTTTAAGAAAATTAAAAGCAAATTGAAATGCCTTTTATCTTTTAGATGATAAACCATTATGAATAAATGAATTAATTAATTTACGTGATTTCACCTTTATTTGGTTAATCAAAATTCAAAAGTTTAATGTTAAGTAAAAGAAACTTCATATTTGTTTGAATCTTGTTTATCATAAGTCCTAAGGATTTTTAATTTGCTTTTTCTGAAAGTTTCCGATAGGTCGATTCCTATTCATTTCTTATTAAATTTGTTAATTGCATGCTATATGTTTGGAGCTACTTTTTTTAACTGGATTATTTTTTTCCTGAAGAATTTACATTCTTGATTGCAATAGATCCTGAAAATATTTTCCCATTAATTTTCTACTATTTTTTTAAATTTGCATTAAAATTGGAAGCAGCTTCTAACTTTGTGCCCCGGTCGCTTGCAGTATCAACATCTCATTATTTTCCAATAATAACATAATTTGTTGAAGGCTGTTGCTCTACATCCATCGGATCATTCATCTAATTTTTAAAGAAATATGGTTTCAATTAACTCTGTGAATTGGTTAAATTTTGTTTCTAATTTTTCTAACCTGATAATTCCTAGCTATGAATTTTCAAATTTTTATTCTTATGAATTAATCATCAGGTGTTCAATTTTTCTTTAGAGTTCTTGTACAGTTCTTAAAAGTTAAAAATTTTCTAACTGCATAACTTGGAATTCTTAAAGTATTTTTTATTAGTCGTAACTTGACTAAGATAAATCCTTTTGAGAAGAGCTTTTTTGCAAGTAATTTTCCAATTTTATATGTAATAAAATGTTTATCCCTTCAATTTTAAAATATGATTATTTAGAATGGAAATCGTTAAAACTCTTACAATAGTGTACTATTTATAATTTATTATTTTTACCAAAGAAATCATAATAGCAACTCTAGATAGAGTAGAAATTAAATTTTTAAATATCCATTAAAGAAAATATAAATCTCTAACTTCACATTATCAAAGAGATGTTTAGTATTTTTTATAAATAATCATTGTAAAATGATAGTTAACATAAAGATACTGATGCTTTATATCTGAAGTTTTAAGCATGCTGAGAATATTCAAGATATTAATATAATTTTATATAAATTAATTGATTTAAGATATGAACCTTTATCTTAAAGCATATATAAAGCTAAATATCTATATTTATTAAATTTGCTTAAAATTAGTATTTAATGGGAAAAAATGTAGAACTTCAAAAAGATAGTTTTGTCTCCTAAGAAATAGTAGGTTGGCACTTAGCGACAATAGAAGAAGCATAAAAACTTCAGAAAATCTCACATGAACTAACGCCAATATCGGAAGAAAAACCTAGGATACAATTGAAATCAACTTTGCATCAAGAGAATACAAAGTTCAATCCTTCTTGTCAAATGAATATGGAATTACTCATCAAAGTAGTACTAAACCACCAGGAACAGGTCAGGAAACAAGGAAGGAGAATGAAAAGCTGACAGAAAAGATACAGCAATGATTTCAAGACATCTTAGTCCTCAGAATGACCAATTAAGAGAGGAAGATCGGCGCTCTTTGGAATAGTAACGAGAGTAATTCAGCTAAACGAACATCAAATGTGAAAGGATTCAAGCTTAGAATTCTTAGATTGAAAACATTTTACAGAATCGGGAAGCAGACTTAACTAGAACAGAACCAAAAATGGAAATTGAAAAGAATCCTCAAAAAATAAAGAAAGAATAAAAGCAGATTAAGGTTTAGAAACGATGTAAAAGTAAATATCATCTGTGAAAGATCTGTGCATAATTTCGCAGAGTTAAGGAAAAATCATGATAGAAACAAATTTAATAACAAATAAAGAAGAGAAAAATTAGATCTGATGAATAGAGAATATAGCGATTTACAGGTTGTAAATGTTTTTAGAACCAGAACTAGAAGTTTTAAAATGGAAGTAAAATAAGACAAAAATCTCGAGTGCTAGAGATTGCAAAAAACAAGGCTCAAACTTCAAAACTTTTTTTAAGCGGTGATCTTTCAGAAATCGCGGACATTTTAATAATAATATAATTTGCTTAAGATTTAAATGGTTGCTATTTTAGATTAAATTAATATTTAAGTTACTCAAATAAGCTAAAGATAAAGCTATTTAAATGGTTATTAAATATTAAAATATATTAAATTATTAAAAAAGATTCTCAGACTTAATTAAAAAAGAAGAATAGTTTTTATTGGATTTAAAATGTATAAAACACATTAAAATTTTAACAAACTTGATATTTTATGATAGATTTTAAATAAAATATAAAATATCTAATTTTTTGATTTGAATAAAATTAAATATCTTTAATTTTCTGGTGCTTGTATATTCATTTTATCTTTTCTATTTATACTGATTCCAAAATAAATAATGAATTTAATGAAATGTCAAATTTTACTAAAATGTAAATTTTTAATTAATTTATAATATAAAGATATTAAACAATTATCAAGATATCTATGATTATAAATATACAAGGAATTTAGTTGAATTAGTGATAAATTAAATTTTTTAAAACAAACATTTATTTTCCGTTTTATTAATTTAATCTTTTCTCAAAGATCTTTATATAAGTTATTTTAAAACTGAAAGTTATCTATCAGCAATTTATAAGCAATTAATTTTCTAAATTATAATGGCCTAGTTTTATGGTTAAGTGTATAATTTTCAAGCAATAAAGATTAAGACAATTTATTAGAGGATTTTGAAAGTTTTAATTTTTTTTAATAAATTTTTAATTTTTACATCTTTTATTCATTACCAAATTTAGTTTAAAATTTTATATTCTAATTTTTTTACTAAGAATTTTTATAGATTTTAATCATAGTAGTTGAGATAGGAAGAATTTCCTGACTAATCATAGTTATAAACTATTAGAGCTCATAAAACACACTAAATTTACTTACAAAGTCAGTCTGATTTATTAATGCACTTTAATCGTAAATAACATAACATAATTTATTAATGCAGCATCGACTTTATTTGGCTTGTCACTTATTAATTTATAAAAAGTTTCAAGAATCTTCGTAAAACCATTGAAATCGTATACCTTTCTTCAAGTTCATATACTTAAATAGCATATCTATTGCCACTAATCTATCCTTTTTACTGTTGGTATTTTATTCCAATCTCAGTTTTTTCCAAACATTGCATGATTCTTCTTTTTTAAGATCTACTGTTTATAAGAGTAATTAGTTTTCACCAATTATTGTTTTCTATATAGATCACCTTCAAATGTACAATAAATCTTGGCTAAATTTTTGACGAATTTTTTTTTGCAATTTTTTATAACTCTAAAAAAAATTTTGTGTGCTAACATTCTACAGAATCAGCACATAAATGGCATTATTTTTATTACTTAATTAATTTTTTTATTTTTGATTGCTGATTAGAATTTATATTTATTATTAAATCTCCATTGAATCATGTATAGCTTTGATCATAATTTATTTCGAAATTATTTAATTGAAACTTCAAATTTTTATATTTAATCTTCTACTCTTTTAATTTCTTAATTAAATAGATATGTAGAAGCTTTTAAGCTCAATTCTGTATTAAATATTTTATTATCATTTTAGAGTCAGTTAATATCTAGGCTATTTATTTTCTGAATTAATTTCTGCACTGCATCCGATAATTTTTTGTTCTCAGCCTAAAGCGAGTAAATCTCAATCAAGGTATCTTATTGTTAGCTGTGAGATTAATTTTAGGTGAGATGCTTTTTAGGTCCCATTATATTATATATATAAAAAATGGCATCTAAAAAATAACAATCTCCAAATTAAACCAGCAAATACAATAAGAATATAAATAGATCTTTAACATCTACAAAACGAAAATCTTAAAATCTAGCAGGCAATTCAAGAGCTTTCAAATTAATTATGTACTTTAGTTTAGCAAATCGTTTAACTAAAGCGGGAAAATGACTGATTAAAATAAGACATAGTAAATGGACCTTCAGATCAGCAAGTATACTCAATAATTCAGCAGACTGAATTAAGAATACTAAAAATAACTTCTAAAAAGTAGTTGCAAATGCAAATATAGATGAACTATGATTCTATGGATGTATGAAGATAGTAGTAGAAGAATAAAATTAAGCATTAATCTATAAATATCGAAGAACGATAGTAAGGTGTTAATATTGCAAGAACCAAGGTCAAATGTAAGAAACTGTTGGAAATTTTAGGAAAAAAAGAAAATTAAGAAACAAAAAACTTGAAATAAAATATTTAGAATATATTGCACAAGAGAAGCAAAACTCTATGAAAGGAAAGAATACCAAATCCTATAAGCAATACATAAATACTAATAAAACAAGAGAATGGAACAATAGACAATACGGATTCGAAGTGGGAAAGTTTATCCAAGCAAATCTTAGTAGATTGAAGGAAAAAGGAAGGCAAGACATAATACAAGTTCAATTTGAAGAAGAAGATGATACTGAAAATTAACTCACTTTATAAAATAATATATGACTAACCAAATAAAAGTGAAGTCATTTAATAAATTATGTTATGTTGTAATAGTCTTAAGTAAAATAAGGCTCAGGTTTAAACTTAATAATAAGATTATGTAATAATTAAGAAAAAAAAGTTCAGAACTAAATAAATAGAATTTCAAAATAAATAAATTATATTTCATATATTAACTTATTTAGTTTAGTAACTTTTAGCATATCATTTAACTGGAATAATAAAAATATCAAGCTATTAGTTGATAAAATTTAGTTTTCTATACATTTAAATTAATTTGAACAAGCTTAGTAAATGCCAATTTATCTAAATTATTTATATATTTAAATCATAAACATAAATAAACATTTTGAAAATTTTAAGATTGCAATGAAAATAATTTTTATTTATATTAAAAGAAATATTCCTTTGATAAGTATCTACTTAAAATTTTCTTAACAAATATTAATATCTACTTACAAAATATAAAAGGACATTAATCCATAATCCATGAAAGAGTCTACTTTACGATTTTTTATTTTTTCTTTAGCGTATTAATAGTCTTCTCGATTGTACTTCTAAATTCAGAGTAATTTAAGCAAATTAAATCGAAAAGATTGCTTAAGTTACTTTAATAAACTATTTTATTTTTTAATATATAAAGTATTATTATTTTAGAACCTAAGAAGGGTAAAAAAGAGCTAAAGCTGACTTGATAATAAAAGATTATATCAAAGATATATTAGAAAAAAGGAAAAGAAGATATAAAAAAATTCAATGAAAAAAGAAATAGGAAAAGACAATAGAGCAGGAAAAGGATAATTTTTATGAGTGTATATAAAAGCGTGATCAAGAATAAAAGAATTAGAAATTAAAATTAGTAATTTATGTAAGAAAAAATAAATTAAGCTTGCAATAAAGATCTAATAAAGCTTAGATAGATAGAAAACAGAAGAACAAGAGATAATATAGAGGAAAATGAGGAAGATATATAACTAATAAGAGAAGAATTTCTATTACCTGAAGGCTTACTTGAAGAAACAGACATATATTGAGAGATGGAAAGAGCTGCGCACCAACGAGATGCTAAGCGCTCTATAATCAAATTTATTTATTTGTTTAAGTTTTTTGTGGCGTCTGTCAGATCACCACTAAGTAAATGTTTTAAAGTTTGGATTTCCTAGCATTTTACGAGCTCTAATACTCGTGAGTTTTGCCCTTCTAGTTCCTCTTCTACCATCGTAGATTATTTCAGCTGCTATCCCAAGTTCTTTTGGCTTAAGGTTGCTTTTCAATCTAAAGATTTCTCCATTCTCCCTACATCAAATTTAGTTCTTGTTCTTTCTTATTTGTTATTTTATTTGCTTCCACATGATTATTCTTTCATCTTTTTAAATTCGCTACAATTCTCCCACAAAAGTAGTTAGCTCTTGCAATAGTAGCACAATTTCCTTTCTATAATCCTTTTTTCTGTTGACTTAATTATTAATTTAGTCTTTTCAATCTCCATCTTATCGGAGTTTGCGTTTTAGTCTATTAAAATCTGCTGGTTTTTTAGATTTTTCTAGCTTTATTATAAGTTTCAATCTACTAACTTTAATCTTGAATTCTCTGCACCTAAAAAAAGTCTGGTGAGCTATTTTTGCTAATATTTCCATAGAACGTCCAATTTCCTCTCTTGATTTGCCATCCTGAGGTCTAAAATATCTTGTATTCCATGCTAAATCTACTCAGCTAGCTTCAAATTATCTTTTCTGAGCTTCTTGACCTCTTCCTTGAGATTTATTGCTACCTTAATGAGCTATTCCATACTCATCTAGCCAGAGGGATTAAATTCTGAAACCTCCTGATGTAAGACGGACTTTGTTTACTTCCTCGGCTTCTCCTCCAATGTTGGTGTTAGTGAATCACTTTAGAAAGTTCCTTTTATTCCTCTTAGTGTTGTTAATTTCCTGGATTCTGCTTCTTTGGAGTCGGAAAGAATCCTTTTCTGAACTCCGACATTTATATGTATAAAGTATTAATAATCTAAATTAAAGTTTTTTCATGCTAAATTAAAATTTAATTAGCTTCATAAAATAACCTGAAATTATACCAAATTCATAATCTTTTATATTTTATCTTCAATATACAAATTTTAATTATCGTTTAACCTTTTTTATGATAATTTAAATTAGCTATTGCTATCAGATAAATATTTTTATAATTAATAACAAATATTTGAATAAAATGCTAGTTACTAAACATAAAATAATAAGCATACATAAATTTACAAATTAAAATTGTTAAAAATAAATTAGAATGTTAAATCATAATAGAATGCTATTAAGCTATTCAATTATTATTTTTTATTTCCATTTACTTTTTTATATATTTTAAAGGTGAAAAATGTGATTTTATTTAGGTCCGAAGAGAAAAAATATTAGTAGAAAGTTTTATTAACTAGTTTGATATTTAAAATTTAATATATTAGATTTATTATATTAGATTTATTATGCTAGATTTATTATGCTAGATTTCGTCAAAAAGGAAAAGATAAAGAAAATAAATGAAGAACCAAAATGTTATTTAAGTAAGTCTCTAAATAATGTTTTATAAACTTTATTAATAATATAAATCAAAGGTCGCATAGCTCAGCTGGTTAGAGCGCTGTGCTAATAACGCAGAGGTCGTGAGTTCGAGACTCACTGTGACCATTTTTAAGTTATAAGTAGAAAATAATAAATTTTAAATTAGAATTATAAGAAATTAAATAAGATATTTAATAACTAAGCATAGAATAAAATACATCATTTAATTATATATAAATATCTATTAAATAAATATAACTTAAGTTTATTTATAAGTGTATTTATCTTTTATCAAATTCCTTACTTTAAACTATTTAAATTTCTATATTATTTTTAGATTTAAATATAAAACAAAAATATAAATAAAGAAGCTATATTTTTTATAATTAATCTGTTTTATAAGATAAATTAAGTTTAATCCTAACACTTTACTTATTTTATTTAGATTTAACCATTGTTTTATTTTCAAAATTTTTAGATTATTAATAATAAAGTTTTAATGATATGCTAATTTTTAAGTTATAAGGAGTAAACATAAAAAACAGTGTAGGAATGTGAAATTCTCCATTATAACTAACATAACTAAGTTTCAGCAAAGAGATCTAAAATAATGCTAGAGCTAGAAAAGTTCTACAATTTAAACATAATTTTTAGATTAATCTTAGTTATTGCTTAAATATAATCTGAAAAATATATATAGTTAATTATATTTACTTTAGTAAATTTATTTATATATTATAGTTAAATTGAGATCTTACTTTTTATTTAGCTATAAAAGCACATTCGCTTTGGTCTTTTATTAAGCTTATATGCTATAAAATAATTGTTTACAATTTATATAATTCATATTTCTATTAATTTACAGTCTAATAGGACTTAATTGGAACTATAGATGTTTAAATAACTTCAATTTATAAAATCCTTAAAAAAAAGAGAATATATATAGTAGTAATATCCCTCAATTAGCCAAGCGATTTTAGATATTAAGTAGAGATATATTCTTGAACTAGTGTAGGATAAATTAAGATAGTAATATTATCTATTAAATAATCTTACAATCATATTATCATACAAATATCCATTAAGATATAAAATAAAAATAGGCTTTAGATTTAAAGCTATTATCTGATCTTTGAGCATATTTTATTATTATTTAAATCTTTTTAAATTGTTTCTTTATTTTATTTTTAAATATAATCTTTAAATAAGCAGATGCTAATTAATTATGAAAAACTTCAGAAACTTAGTTTATAAGGAATTATATTAATTCATAACTAAATAATACAAATAACCATAATAGAAATTTATATGCATATTCCTTTTCATAAGTTTTATTTATCTTTTATTTCCATAATTTAATTTTTTAGAGTTTATTTTGATAGTTAATGTCTTTCTAAATTGCTATTGATGTTATGAATATATGTCTGATATCTATTTAAATCCTAAAAGCTAAAATTTTATACTGAATTGCGTTAGAATTAAAAGAGAAATTGATTGATGTTTGAGTTTCTAAGAATAAAGCTAAACTTTTATTAAACATATATCAGATGAAATAAATACTTATCTGAAAAGTTTATTCATTTATTCTCTTTTTTAGATGGTAAATTTATCATTTAAATATAAACATTGATGACAATTATTTTCCAACTAATATTCAAAGATTCTTAACTATATAAAGTTTAAACTTAGAATCAATATTTGATTCAATGAACTTTTATAGTGTTTAAAATAAATAATTTCTTATAATCTAAAACTTATAAAATGCTTTTATCATTATTATTTGGAGGTTAATATATGCTATGGCTATTCTGAAATTATAAATTTTTATAATTTACAATTTTAAAATATAATAGATATTGTAGATATTTGCTAATATTCTATCATTTATTGTTAAAATAATATTGAAGTTTGTGCTAAAACTAAATTCATACGAAATGATATATAAAGCTATTTTTTGGTTATATATCACATGTATAAAAAAATAATTTTTTAAGTATTCTAGCTAATTTTCTAAAATCATCTATATATTTTATCAGAGAAACTCTAAAATATAACTTTTATAACAATTTATTAATTATTTTTATCCTTCTTAAATTAGCTTATCTAGTAATTTTTATATTTAGTTATATATGATTATTTGATGTACTAAATAAACTTATAAATATAATCTCTATTCAATTAAATTTCTTAATCATATTTTATATTTTTATTGCTTTTCGCTGCAAAGTTTAGAAAGAATAATTTCTATTGGATATTTTTTATTTCTTACACTTAAAATTAATAAAATACCTGATAAGCTTATTTTAAATAATTTATTTACAACTTTCTTATTTAATTTTATTTTCTAAATTTACTTAACACTACTCTTCGCTAGCTTTCCTTCCTTAGAAATAAATATTTTAATTTTAAGGTTTTATATAAATAAATTTAATAAATTTAGCTTGGAAATTTTTAGCTCCTAGAATTATAAAAAATAGATTAAAGATTTAATAATTACAAAGTGGTATTTGCTATTGTGCTTTTTCTAAATATATTTTTCTTTTTAAGTGCATGCTTGTTATTCTTCATCATTATTTAAAAGAAAAAAGACGAAAGATTTATTTTTTTAATTATTATAAATAAAATAGAAAATAGCAGCATTATCAATTATTATATTAATTCTTCTTTAATTTAAAGTTTCTGTTTATTTTATTATTTACAAGCCAGCTCAAATTTTATTTTTTATACTTCTTTTATCATCTCTTTTATCTACTTCTAAGTCTTCTCTTAATTTACTTTGCATACAAAAATTCATATTCCAATGAATAATTTTATATTTTGAAAGCACCAAAATAAATAGATAATTGTCATCTCTAAGTTTCAGATAGCTTAGCTTTTTCAATATTAAGCATTCAACAACCTGATCCTTGGTAATTACCATAAAGATTATAAATGAAAATCTTTCTAGCTTTGTTTTAACTTTTATTGATTTAATTTAATTTTTACTCAGAAATAGCGGGTATAAGTTTAAAATATTGAAATTAAGGTATTAAAGATTAAAGCTAAAAGTTAAAAAAGAATTAATTTAATTGTGCTAGTGTAAGTAGGAAATTTTAAAGGCATAGAAAAATAAAAATAAAAATGTCCTTCACAATGATTGAATCATCTAATATTAAATTAAAAATAAAAAATATTTCTTTTGTTCTGTCCCTTTCTTTTTTATTTAATTTTAAAGATTTATTTTTAAATTGAAAAATAAACTTAGCTTAGGTAAATTTAGTATCTTAAATAAATAACTTTCTTTTTTAGCTAATTGATTTAAATTTGTTTAAATATTCTATTATTTATAGATATCTTAATGTAGATGCTTATAAAACTTAAGAAAATGTTTTAATTTTTCTATTTTATTGAAAAAATCTGAATTATAATGATTATATTTAAAGGTATATTTATATAATTTTCTAGGACATTCTTCACTAAAATTTAAAAACCTAAATTTTAAAATAATAAATTGCTAACTTTATTTATAAATCCTATACAATATAAAATACGCATTGTAATATGCAACTAATAAAATATACTTCATAAGCTATTTAAAGATATTCCTTAAAATTATTTGTCCTATTAGTAAATATTTAAATCTGAAAAATATCTTAAATGTGATCAATTAAAAATTAATCATCTAAATGAGATTTCTAAGTTATATCTCATATAAACTAAATAGCTTAGAATTAATATAATAAAAAGATATAGTTATATGTTTTTTAGCTGTAAAATAATAAAAGTATAATTGATTTTAAGCTGGATTTATTATTTAAATAAACATCATATGAGTTAAAATATTTTAAATAGTAATTGAAACATTTCTTATTGTTTTTATTGTATGTTGCTATTAATATCAAAGAAATTAATTATAAGACCAAATCATAGACAAGCCAAACATTCTTATCTAATTTATCTTTATGGAAATTCAACAAATCTTTAAAAAGCTAAAAACTTAAATTTATAAAATTTAGACTGATAAGAATCTTATTATATTCAATAAATAGACTAAATAATCAATCAAAAGATTGCTTATATCATTTAAGCAAATAAATAATATAACTAATTTTAGTCTGAAATTCCTTCTGAAAATTGTGATTATACCACTTACGTAATTAAGTTATAAATAAAATATATTTCTTTTTCGTAAAATACTGCTAGTTTAATATAAATAAGTATTATGCAACTATTTTATTGAAAGAAATCCTTTTAATTAATTATATTCCTAGTTAAAAAATGCTTAATTTATAAAATTAAATCATATGATTAAGAAAGTTATTCAATCAATTATCAAGCATTCTTTTTGTAGCTCATTCTTACCAACTCTTTCTATGGTTGGATAAAGGTGCTCTTGAAGTTGCTTTTATAACTTTATTGAGTTATTTTTTCCTTCGGTTAATTTTCACTGAAATCTTTTTTATCTTCTTCACCTTATTAAGAGAGTTAACTTTAATTAATTTCTTTAAATATTTTACTCTTTCGCTTGCTTTGGGAATTTAAAAACTGCTAAACTATTTATTAATTCTTTTTCTATTCTATTTATGCCTGGATAGCTTGCTATCTTTAAGTGAATAAGCAATTTTTAGAATTAATTGAAGGTAGTTCTTTAGGACTTTCCTGTAAAAATGATTTAGGAATAAGCTCATTCTATACAGAATCTGACTTCTGAAATTAATTAGTTACTTATTCTCTTTTAATTTGGAAATGCTAAATTTATTTTTAGAAAGCATGTTTAAGAGCTGTCAAATTCTAAGGACTATTTTCTGAAGTTTGACTTGGTGAAAAACTCTATTTTCCATCTGTCTAAGGAAGATTTAAGCTACTCGGCATCGAAATATTATTTGATGCTATTTTTTCATCTTTAATCTTTTAAGTATAATCAGGAAAGTTCTATGTATAACTCCTCTCAGGAATTATGCTCTAATAACCTCTTTACAAATTTGTTATGACTAAATTATGTTTATTAGATTAACACTTTGAATCAGAATCTCCGTTCTAAAACTGTTTAACTGGATAAATAGGACTTAAAGGTACATCACTAATATCTTTTGAAACTTTTAGCTTAAAATTTTCTCTGCCTTTTGGATTGATTCTACTTTATATATCCCTTTAATTTTACTCAGACTAATCCTTCTCCGAAGTTTTATTAAAATAGATTCCTTGGTTAAAAATACTTTGCGTCCTTTATTCTTTAGGATTTTCGTTCTACTTTGATACTTTTAATTTATCAAACTTTTAATTTTTGTAATTGAAATCATAGCTGATGTGAATTTAATTGCTTCTGTAGCTTTCATCTTTAATACTTCGGCTTGCTAGCGGAACCAGCGAGGAAACTCTTCCGAGAATATGATAATCTGTCGGTGTATTTATACTATCTTCCTCCAAGTAGCAGTATGAATCCATTTGGCATTCTATTACATTACGCTAAGTCTACTGCATTATCTAATAATTATATTGCATTATTTTCTCTTTCCTACTTAGAAAGCATTAGTTGTAAAGCTTTTCTTTCTACAAAGATGTGATTTTTTTGTTGCGTATTGACATGCTTATAAATGTGAATTTATTATTAAATATAAAGATTTTCCTGGTTTAATACTGTAAATTAGAAATAAAAGTATGGGATGATTTTCTTAAATTAAAGAATTTAATTTAAGTATGAGATTAAAAAGCAGAGGTAACATTATATTAGACTAAGGTTTAGGTATTACTATTTGAAAGCATCTAATAATAAAATATAATACATTTGGTTATTTGATAAACTAGGAAATTGTTTAAGTTTAATTTAAAATAAGTTTACTTTATCTATATTATAAAAGGAAATTAATTTTATTAAAGATAATTTTATATAGGAAGTTGCTTCAATAATAGTTGAAGGCTATGGTAGTAAATTAAGAATAATCTCTAATTTAAAATTTATATAAAAAGGATTAAGAAAATAAATGCTAATCAATTAAATTTTTGCTATGCATAATTAAAGATTTAAATGTTTATTCAAATTAAAGTTAATGCTAACCAAAATTATTTAAAAGCAAAGGATCTATCACACAGAAATAAATTACTAATGCTTAAATCTATAATATTAATAAAACAAATAAAGCTATATTTAAATAAAATAGCAAAGCTGTAAAATAGCTAGCATTTATGTTTATTACAAATTTAATTTAGCAATGTAATAATAACTTGCTGTTAAATAGCAAATTGTAAAAAGAAGCTTCTTTTTATTATAATTAAAAATGTAAGTTTAATAAGTATTTCTTAAATGATTTGTAGTTAATAAAGATTAAATAACTAATAAATTCCTCCTTATTACAAATCATTTTGCATTCCATTATTATAATACTATTAATCATTTTAAACTGATGCGTAAAATATTAGTTAGAGCAAGAAAAATACATAAGATTCTAAAAAATGCTTAAGTTTTCTTTTATCAATTAAGATCTCAAAAATATAAAGAAATATTATTTAATCACATTAAAAATAAGCTTTAAACATAATTTAGGATTGAATTATATATAAATATTTATGTTAGAATTTTAATTTAGTTTAGTTCAATAACTTCTATGATACATGCTTAAGCTTGAGAGGTATAATCAAAATTAATTTATTAATGTTAGATAATTAATTAAATTTATAAATGTTTTTAATTTAGTAAAAGTACTACTATCTCGCTTTTAGTTAATAAGGTAAGTCTTATGTAATCAATTAATAGATTGGATTAGAACCTATTCAAAACATTTTTTAGTTAGTTTTTCTAATATTTTAAAGAAAAATATCATTTCATGCTTTAGCTAAGATAGTTCAAGAAATTCCAAGTTTAAAAAAACTAAAATTTTCTTTTACAAGTCTATGCAACGATAATACAGTTTAATTAGACTTTTTTTAAATAAAATGTTTCTATAGAAAGGCTAGTATAAAAAATAATTTATAATTTCAATCTTTCATTCTCAGATTTAATAAAAATCAACTATCATTTCTATATTATTTTATCTATTAATAGCTATAAATACACATTTAATATTGTAAATCATTAAATTAAATGTCTAGGTTTATAAGTTTAGCATTCAAATAATTTTATTTTATAAAAGTAAAATTTGAACAAAATTTAGTTTTAAGTGAGGATCTTTGATTCCTGCTTTTTAAAAGCAGTATCTATAAAAAATGTATAGATACTCTTTACGTAAATAAATTATGATTGATCAATTATTTATTCCTTAATATCTTCTTTTTAAATATTTTTCAAGCTTATTAATTATTTTATTTGAAAGCTATATTTTAGCAATATAATTTGAATAGTTTAAAAGTTATTTATACAAATACAGATAGCTTCTCAAGCTTTTAAAATAAATAATTATAATTAAAGATATAAAATATATTAGCATTATTTATTATGCTATAATTTAATATCAACAATAAAACTAAAATTTAGTTCAAATTGCTTTTAGTCACCAAGAATATAAAAAGTAAAAGGTTTTAATTTCTAGAACTATTTTATTTCATCTAGTTTAATAATTTTTTTATTTTTATTTCTTATATTTTAAACTAATTCTGTTAATTATTGATTGTCAATCTAAATAAAAAAGTTAATAATTAAATTTTATATATTTTTAGATAATTTGAATGACTTTAAGTCTTATTAATAAATTTTCTAAATGTGTTTAGTTATATATGATTAAGGAATTATTTGATTTAATTAAATTAGATTTTTATAGCTTTCTGTGCTTTTAAATATTAGTAATTTTTGAATGATTTTCTAAGTTATTTTATAAAAAGATGACTAAAGTTTTATGAATATTTAATTTATAAAGTTTTAGATTAATATTTTAAATAAATATGGCTAGCTTGTAATTTTGCAGTTTACCTTAGCTTTTGCTAAAATAATTATATGATATGAATGTCTCATATAAATAATAGTATTTTAATTTATTATTTATAATTTGTATTTACCTTTTATATGCTAATAGTTATTTTTAGATATTATATTTCTTTAAGTTATTCTTATATTTATTTTCTTTTTTTTCAAATTCAATAAATAAAACTTCTTCGAGGTATATGCAACCAAAAAATATCTAATTTTAATATTAGACTGATGTTTTTATTCTGTTTAACTAATTTGGTATTGAGAAATTTCTTAATATCCTATGTAAAAAGGTATTATAAGCGATGACAAATAAATATGTTGAAATACCCTTAAATAACCTATTAAACTCATAGCCGTAGTAATATTACAATAATTTATTTTCTAATATAAAGAAATGATAGATCTTATTTTTAAGCTTATTATTGAAGCTTTATCTTTCTTTAATTTAAATTATACAAATATTAAACAGCTAAAAGTCTATTTCATTAATGCTCTTTTGGGTTTATAATCTTAAAAGAATTTTAATTTGTTAATCTAAAATTTTAAATAAAAAACAATAAAAAAGGATTAAATTGCGTTGAAGGAAGAAAATAGGATTATAATTTTATTTTCGGATTTAAATTAACTATAAACACTTAAAGGAAATCTATATTAAAATAAGATACTAATAAATAATCTTTAAAGTAGGATTTATAAAATGAATATACTTACATTTTTATTGTCAATGCTTATAAATTAATTATTCTAAGCTTTTATCTTACAACCAATTACTTTCTCTTTCTAGCTAACTTTCATTATTCTAAGATCTTTTAAAAAAGACAAACTTTAGAAAAATTCTACCATAAAATTTTAAATCTTATAATTATTAATCAAATAATTAGCTATACTTGAGTCAATACTTTCCACTTTTGTAATCAATCTAAACCAAAATTTATAATTAGCAAGAAGATAAAATAATTAACTAAAATAAATTATTTAAACCATTTCTTAAATTAAGCATAATCAACTAAATACTCCTTAGTTTATCGCAATCAAATAGTTTATAATTAAGCAAAAAATATTTATTTATACTTAAATAAAGTTTACAAAATCATAGATAAAAGCCTAACTTAAATTTCAAAATTAACTTGCTTTTTATCTAATCTAAAAATAAATAAATAGAAATTTAACTGAGATATAATTAAAAATAATTTCTTTACTTTTAGAATATTTATTCCTTTATCTTCAGTTTTAACTATGATAATTTTAAAGAATAAAACTCTATTTATTTCTTTTATTTTACTCAATAAATCTAGATATTTAAATTTATTACTTTTATTAAATCTAAATGTCATTGTCATTCATTTCTCTTATTCATTTTATTCATTTTTTTGCCTCTTTTGCTGTATTTATTTGTTTCCCAGTAAATTTTATTCCTCTATTCGCTCTTTATCTTTTACCAGTTTTATCAATCCTTCTCAATTTTCAGTTAGTCTTTGTTCTTCTGTACTTTACTCTGTCTTCTGCTTTAAGCATTTAGAATTTATAAATAATTTACTAACTTCTTTTACTCCCTTTAATTTAAAAGTTCCTTATTTTTCTTTCTAAAAAAGCAAATCTTAGTTTCTATTGATAGTAATTCCTACGTGTTTCCTAGAAATGAAGTTTAGGAGTTAGTTAATTTTACTGATGATATAGTTTGTTTATAGATGATTCTCTATTAATTTAAATATGTAGAATTTTTTCTTTGAAAGCAAGTCTAGGAGATGCAAACTATAAATCATTCTTATCTTTTTATATGGCTTGAAACTTATAATTAGGTGAAAACTAATTTTAGATGCTTTATTATAAAATAATATTTTAAGCTACTTATTCTTCTTTACAAAATCAGTATAAATCTGAAGAGTTAAAGTTTAACTGGGACTTGTAAATCTAAGATCTTACTACGAAGCTTTTATTTTTAGTTAAATTTTAATAGAAAGTTGAATGCTTTATTACTTCAAGTCAAGTTTCGAATTTTAGTAATAAGCATGTGGAAACTTGGTAATTTTATCATCTTTGGTGGAGTTTCTAGAGAGTTTAATATTTTATCCTGTTTTAAGATTGCTAATTCCTTAGTCTATTATTTTATCTTGTTTATATTTAGGTTTTATTGAAGTAGATACCTTGATTAAAGATGCTTTATGTTTTTTACTAAGTAGAATTCCTTTTTTGGTTTTAACTAAAAATATTACCAAGTTCTTCGTTTGTAGACTGGATATTTCTTGTGGTATTTAAGGGTTTTCTTGATTTATAATATCTCAGACTAGATTTTATAGTGATTGAGGAAACTCGATTTAAAACTTACCAATTGGTTGGAGTGCTGATATATCTTCTTCAGAGTAAAACTAGGAGTCAAAGACTTCTTCTGCTAGTTTGCAGCAGTCTGTTACATTTTCTCGTAATCATATTACATGATTTATTATTTTCTTTAACTGAACTAAAGATTAGAAAGTTTGATTTTCTAAAAGGATTTTATTTTAAAGTTGTGAAAAGAATACTTAAGTTAGAATAATTACAGTCAACTTAAGTTAAAGGTATTGTTAACCTAATTAAAATAATTAGCATCCCTTATTTTAGTTGGAAAGCCTACAATATAAAAGGCAGATAAATATATAAATAATATCTAACTAAATAAGTTAAGTATAATAGGAAAAAGTTAGTTTTTAAGGTTAAAACTAAATATATAAAAGATATTAAAAGGGTATTAATAATTTAAGTAGAAATAGTAATTACTCTTAAATAAGAGGAATAAGGACAATATCATAAGAATAGTTATAATTATAATTTCTATTTTAGTTCTAATTGTATGGTATATTAATTTAGAGATTTATTAAAGTTTACTTAAAAAATGTTTATAGTTGAAACAAATAAGCAAAGATTTAAGCTAAATTAATGATTAATAAAAATATTTAAGCAAAATTTATTTCTCTTTTATTTATTTATTTTTACTTTAATTTTATTCAGAGATCTTTTATTAATCATTTTACAACTGATATATGTCTTGACAGGCAATTTATAAGGAATTTAGATTTCTGAATTATGATGGCCTAGTTTTATGGTTAAGTGTATAATTTAAATTTAAATAAATAAATCTGATTATAGAGCGCGTAGCACTCTCGTTGGTGCGCAGCTCTTAAAAAAAAATGTTTCATACTGACAAGAATGTTTGTTACTGATAAAATTATCAGATACTGATAAACTTTGTTCAATACTGGTATAATTATTCAGCACTGATAAAAATGTTCAATACTGATATAATTTCATAATACTCTTAATCTTTAATACTTGCTGGAGGTCCAAGGACATGGTAGGATTGTGTCTCATTGCATCATCAAAGCAGAGGATGACATGTGTCAATTATGGGTACTTAAATTCCCCACCTCTGATGAAGCTCGCAATATTATTTCTTTTTAGTTTCAGTATTAAAAATTATAATAAGTCAGTGCCGAAGGTCAAACTAGCAGATGTCTCGAGGCCAAACCAAAGCAGAGGAAGACATAAACTCGATAATGGGTACTTAACTTCCCCAACCTCTGATGAAGATGACCTTGTTGTTCACCTTCGAGCAACTATAGCGGTTTTAAAAAATATATATTTAATAAAGATAAAGACAATTAAAAAAAATGAAGCCCGGCTTTTTTACCAAATAAAATTAAAAAAGTAAAAATTAATAAGAGTCTGAAGAGAAAAAGTAGAAACAATAAAACCTAGGAAGAGAATTTCCGCACCTCCAAAGTAATAAGAAACTCCAGTTGACAAAGATCTTTCAGAAATTAATCTTAGTGAGGATCGAAATAGCATTGAATAATTTACAGAATTAGTAAAAATTTTGCTTAATGAGGTTAAAAAGCTTAAGAAGTAAAATCAAATATTGATAGAGAATCGTGAAAACGTAGAAGATAGATTAATTAAATAAGAAAGAGAAATAGATGCCTATTGAAATATTCAAATGACTGCTATTAGCAAATATAGCAAATGAAATAAAACTCATAGTCATAATTGATTCAATAAACAGAACGTGCATAATAGCCAGATCTAATTGCGATATTGGGGCAAAATCAAATTTCAGGATAATTTTATAAAAATTAGCAAGGTTGTCAATTGGAAATTGAAAAAAGACCAAAAATTTATCAGAATACAATGAAGAGTAGAAAGTGCTATTACTGCAAGAAAAAAGGACACTAATACAAATAGTGTAGAAATTTCTATGTATTCAAGAATGAATTTAATTAGAGAGTTAACAGACTGACAGAAAGAAATTATATTACTGATAGAGGATATATTTAACAAATTAAAGAGACAAGCGCCAAAAGAATAGTAGCAAGGTAGACGGATGAAAGATGGAGAGAGAAGAGAAATACAAGATTTAAGACAAGAAAAAATAGAAATGAAGCAGTAAACTTTTCTTTTTATTCACCAGACTATTCTGGTTGGAAAGAGGGAAATTGGTGAAAATCCAAGAAGACCTCTAAGCAATTTTATCTATTATTATTATAAAGATAAAGACATTCTTTAGAGGGTTTTGAGGGTTTTAATTTTTTTAATTAATAAATTTTAAATTTTATTAGCTTTTATAAATTTACAAAATTAAGTTTAAAATCCTATATTTAATTTTTACTAAGGATGTCTATAAATTTTAATTCAAAGTAGTTGAGATAAGAAGAATTTTCTGACTAATCATAGTTATAAATTATTAGAGCTGGTAAGAACACTAAATTTACTTAGAGCAAAGTCACTCTGATATATTAATATATTTTATAGTAATTTAATAGCATTTTAAGTTAAATAAAGTTAAAGATTTAAAAGCTAATAATAAGATAGTACATTAAATAAGAGAAAAAGTCAAAATAAATAAATTATATTTCATATTTTAATTTATTTATTAACTTTTAGAGGATCATTTAACAAGATTTAGATATAATTATAAAGTTAAAATAAATTATATCTAAGAAATATTTAACTATATTTGACATAATATAACTAAGACAAGAATCATCAATTATTTATTCAAAATCATGACGATATAATCATAATTATCTTCTAAAAGAGGGAGAAAAGATAATAATAATGAGTTTAAATTAAGCCTAAAACTAATAATTTGTTGATTCAATTTCGAAAGTGGTTGAATCACAGATTATTAATTAGTAAGTTTAGTTTAAGCAGGGTTCAATTCCTCGCTTAGGATAATTTAATAAAAGCATACACTCAAGCCTCAATGGAGGATTTGCTCTGATTGTAGATTCTCTGAGAGATAGACGATATAATAATAATGACTGAGTTTTAAAATTTTAATAGTCTAAAATAGTTGAAAAGGAAAAACTAATAGATAAATCTTTTGAAAAGTATAATTATTTAAAGATAAAATTGTCTAAAACTTAATAACTCAAATTTCTACTTAAAATTGCTGAAGAAAGTTTATATAGTTTTATAACTATTGCTTATATAATTTGTCTTAATAGTTTATTAAATAATTCCTATTTAACTTCTAAAAAAGATAAAAGCTTATTATTTAATTAAATTTTAAACAATGGGTTATGCTTTCTTTCTAGTATTTTGCTTTAATTAGCTTCATCTTAAAATATAAAATTTCTAAATTTAAAAGAATTTAAATAACTACATTATATATATAAATTTATTAAAGCATTACTATTAAATACTAGCTACTTTGCATTCAATCATTATAGAAAATAGCTTAAATTTTATTCATATCACTTATCTTTAAGAAGCTTTTTGCATAAATTTTAAATAAGAATTTGAGATTTATATGAATTGATTTTGTGTTTTAATTAAATTTATGAAGAATAAAAAATAGGAGAAAGAAGAGAAAAATACTTTTTAATGGAAATAAAAAAGTAATAATTAAAATAGATTCCTTTAAATTAATAAATTTATCTAAATTTCTTAGCTTGCTAAATTAATATTTATTTATGAGAATTAAATTAACCAAATTACTAGAAACTTGGCTTGTAAAATGCTAAGTTCTGGTACTATAAAAACTTAAATAAATAAATTTGATTTACTTTATCTTTATCAACTTTAGACTGAATAAATTGTTTATTTATAAATAAACTAAAGGAAATTTATTTTGAATATAATTAAACTTCTTATAGCCTCAATTTTGCAAGTTAAATGAATAAACTTAAATATAAAAATTAAAATAGCCAGTTTAACTGTATAAATGATATAAAATTTTAAAATTATTTTAAAATTTTACCTTATTAGCCATTCCTTTATCCTTCTTCATAAAAATAATTTAAATTGTTATTATTATAATTATATTAACATTTTTTTCTAAATTTCTCCTTGATGATATATGTAAGCTGTATTTCATTCTTGTAAATTAAATATACAAAATTATTATTTTTATTATTTTTATTTGACTCTTTAGATCTTCTGTAAAAATTTCTGGATTTTAAAAAGAATATTTATCTAATAATTTGATAGATTTTTACAATTTCAACTCTTTTAATTTTATTTATCTTAAAAAATAATGTCTTAAAGCGATTTCGAAAAACTTCTTATGTCAATTTTTATTTATTAGAAGAATATCCTTTATAAACTCCTGAAAACCCTATGATTTTATTAGTATATTTCTTTCATTATATTTTAAAAATATTAGAAGTCTTAAGTCAAAAATAAATAAAAACAATTTAAATTTATTTTTTTAAGAACAATTTAACCTTTATAAAACAACATTTAAAAAGCTAGAAAATCAAAAATATTATTTATCGCAGAATAGACCTCAGCAACTGCGAAATGTAAAATAAAAAAAATAGATAAAATTTATTTGGTTGATTATATTTAAATTGTTTTATATTTTCTTCAGACTTATTTTCTTGCTTATTAAATTAAAGGAAATACAATGAAATCATGATAAACATTAATTTAAATCTTGAGAAAAAGATTCAATAAATGGGCAAAAAGATAGCAGATCTTAATTGTTCTTTTCTTAAAAATATAAATGAAAGCTAATAAAATGGTCTTCATTACAATCTTTTTTTGTAAAAAATTAAATTTGGTAAGAAATTTTAAGATTCAAATTTTTAAAAGCTGTATATAAATAATTAAAAATATTAATTAAATATCGATTTACTTTTCTAGTTGCAATTCAATAATTTAGATAATATAGAAAGGCTATTGATTGTATACTTGCAGTTAGAGGATTGAAACTGATCTTTTAAAATTAATAGAAAATCGGAAAAAAAGATTGAGTGATACTGGAATATATGCAATCAATCATTATTAAATTTGGTATTTTTTTTGCTAGATAAATAATTAATCATGTTCCTTTTTAATGAAATATCTTCGATTTTGTCTTTTTCAAGTCTTTTTCTTTAATAACGATAAAAATGATAAAATAATTAAAATAAACACAAAGAACAAAAACTCACAAAAAAAATTTAAGCTAATTTTAAATCTAAAATTATAAAAAACTTTCTAAGAAAAGATGTACCATCTATCTTAATTAAACTTTGATTTTAGCGAATTACGCCAATTAGATATTTTTTAATCAATTATTTAAGTAATAAATCAATAACTTTTACAAAATAAATGCTACAAGCAAATAAAGATTCAATTTATAAAATAAAAACTTGAGCTATTTTAAATTGGTTATAAAGTTAAAGCTTAAGATGTTAATTCTAAATTGCTATATGATATTTCTTAAAAAGTTAAATTTGAGAATAAATAATAGCTAAAATAAAAAATAAATTAATTTATATTTAATAATATCTCTTAACAAAATTGTTAATTAAATTTAAACTAAATAATTAATAATCCTGATTTTGTTGATTATTTCTTGTTTCAAAAGAAAATATTTAAATCAATCTTTAAATTATTCCTTTTTTTGCCAAAGGAATGACCTATTTACATTTTTTAAGTAATTTTTAATTTTTTTTATAGAACTCACAAATTTAATCCATCAAACTTTTTTGTATATTTTGAAAAAATTAAAATTAAAAATATCATAAATATAATAAAGTTTTAAGCTTAGTAATGAATTAAAATTAAAATTCATATTATCAGTTCTTAACTCCGACTATTATATTTTATTATATTACCTTCTTTATTGTAAAATGTATTAACCTTTGAAAATAAATTTTTAGCTAGTTAAAATTCATAAGTTAAACTAGTAATCTAGCATTTGTATATTTTTCCTTATTTGCTAATACTCAAAATATACCTAAAACTTAGTTTATCTTCTTTTACTATTTATTAATACATCTTTATCTATCTTTATAGTTAATTTAACAAAACATTTTATACTATAAACTCACATTCTTCTTCAAAGATCATAACAATAAATATTCAAAATAGTAACCTTGGCATCCTCAAAATCTATTAATTAATAAATCTTATATTTAATATAATTTATCTTAAGTTTTTAGATTTATATAAATAATAAAAAATCAAACCTTATTATTTATCTTAATATTCTTTTAATTATCTTTAAAAATAAAATGTATACATTCTTTTTCTTAAAGACTTCTCATTCGCTTTTTTATTTATTTCTTTAGGCTTTTTATTCTATTTATAAATTCTTTATTAAATAAGTTATTAGCTTATTTTACCATCACAACTGTTCGCATTTACTTATTTCTTTCTAGTATTCTCTTTTCCTTTTTATAAGTCATCTAGTAGCACCTGAGATATTTTCCTTTCGCAAACATCATAGCTTTACATTGTGTCATTTTTCTTGCTTCGACATGGAACACGAATTACATATCATTTAAGCATAATGTTTTCTATCTTTATGAGGACATTTTGATACTCTTCTTTATTCTTAATATTTTCTTCTATTTTTCTACAGAGATTATATGAATCTCTACTTCAGGAATGTTTTTCGACCATTCGTCTTTCTATGATTGATTGAAGTTAAGGAGAGACAATAATTTTACAATTTATTATTGTTCCGAAAAAGTTTATTACATGGTTAAATTGTTGGGCATTCCTGAGAAAATGGTTTAAGATGCTGAATCCATGTATATAAGCAAAGTTCTTTTTGTAAATTAAATAAAGATGGAACTTTAAATTCTTAATAGTTGAGACTTTAGAGAAGATGTGCATGTTAATAGAGCAAAACTATAAAAGTGATAATCTATTTTATTTTAAGTTAATTAGATATTGTTTAAAAGTTTAAAATATTTATATAGTTTTAATAATTTTACTTATATTAGTATTAACAAATTTTAAATTTATAAACATTTTAGAGATTATTTAGAAGAAAGTTATATTATATAAAATGATTGAAGTGCTAAATATTTATAGAAAAATATAGGAATTAAAAATTCTAAATTCAGAGTACAATAAAAGTCTAAAATCTATTAATTTTTTAAATTTATTTGATAGATTTATTATTTAATCTCTTATTATTAATTTTCAAGATAGCTAAATGCTTATAAATCTTTATTAAAGAATTTATTAAAATAATAGTAAAAAAGTGAATAAACTTTAAGCTAGAAGATAGTTAGTATTATAGATTTTATAATGCTAACAAGTATTAATTATAGCTATATTAATATTAAATATTTCTATTTTATTAACTTTATTATTTTTTAGAATTATTATTTTCTACTTATTTAAACTTTCTATAATTTTCTAATTATTAATTATTTATAATATCATTTGAAGGATATTATAATTAGAAAATATAAACCTCTAAAATTTATATTTAATGTATATCTCTAAAAATAATTTAATCTATTAGATCAAGTTATTTTTAGGAAATTTAATAAATAGAATAAAAGATCTATTTTTTTTAATTTATGAAAGAGGCATAGAAGTGGAAAAAGAAATATTTTATTTAAAAAATCTAAATTAAAGAATATTATAATATTTATCAAAATGCTTTTTAATTATAATGATAGATAGTTATTTTATTTAATCATTAGTGGATTAAAAATATTAAAATATTAGATTTCTTCATTTTTCATTTTGAATAGGACAATTCTTTTAAATAGTGTAAGATTAAATTAAAAATAAATTATAAAATTATTAAAAAAATAAATTTATTATTTTTTAACTCGAAATTTCAAAGGAGAGATTTAATTGAATATGAATAAATTAATTTTGGATTTGGAACTTTAAATTTATTGAAAAACTTTATAATTTTTGCTAACGAAAAATTTTCGCTATTATTGTCATTTATAAAATGATAAAAATTTTATTTTTCATAATTTATTAATTTTAGAAATTCTTAAATTTATTATTTTCACAATTAAAAAAGTGATGTTTTTAACTTGATTTAATTAAAATAAATGATTTAAGAATCCATTAAAATTTTTAATTTAATAGGTGAATAGAGAAAAAATTTTAATTTTGCCAATGGCTTTATTTAGTTTATCTAGTTTTAAAGATCATTTTATTTCTGAATTTTTTTACAAATTTTATTAAAATTTTCATCAATTTTATTAATATTTTTATAGTCTGTTTTTTTCACCAAATTTATCTAGATTTATCATCTATTTGCTAGATTTAGATATAAAAATATTTTTATATTTATTACTTTTACTAAATGTTAAGTCTTGCTATATTTAATTATTTTTTATCTATTACTTAAATATTAAACATAATATCTTAAAGCTAAATTCTTTGGTCAAAGATATTATTAGCTTCTACTATCTCCAAATTAATACCACTAGTTATTTTTAACTTTAAATTTTAAATTTGATAAATATTCACACTAAAAAGTAAAAGATAAATAGCATTTATTTATTCACTTCGCTAAGTGTGCATTTTACCAAAATGATTTATATTATCAGTCTTTCTTTTGCTTATTTCCAATAAATTTTAGCTTTAATAGTTGAAAAAAAAATTATATTAGTCTATTGAATAACTACAATAATCAATAATTTTAAATCCTAATGCCTTTCAAAATCTAAACTAAAATATATCATTATCTTTCGATTACGTTTTTGTAAATAATTATATTATAATATATTTAATTATTTAAATTTATGATTAATTGAAACTTACATAAATAAACTTTGAATACTCTTCTTTTCATATCGAAAAATCTTCTTTCTTCTTTTTAAATTTTTTCTAAACTTTTAAAGTATTAGATATATATAAAAGGCTTCTAAGAAATAACAGAACTTTGAACAAAACATTTAAACAGACAAATTCTCTAAAAAATAAAAAAGCGAAATAATTACAATGAGTGAAAGTGAGAAATATGATTGATATGGCGAACATTAACCACTTGGAAATCCAAAACTAAAAAAATTTCCGACACAAACTCAAATAGAAATATTATCTAAGTCATTAAAAGAGTTTATGTTTAAAAATAGATACCTCACTGATAAAGTAGAAAAATTAGAAAAACTAATAACTTCTTTACTTGAGAAACAATATTAATAATCATAAGAAATAGAAAACAAACTGGAACAAAGAATTCTTTAAATTTAATAATAAATTCAGGTTACGCCATTTTCGTTTAACAGAATTAATCAGGTCCTATGTAAATAGAAAATGAAGCCTCAAATTAAAATAAACAGTAAACGCTTATTTAAAATAATTAGTAAATTTAAATTAAATAAGTGTTACAGGAATAATAGGTTAAAAGAAGAATAAAATGCTACGTGTGCAATAAATAACACCAATGAAAATACTGCTACTAACTAAACGAAATTTAAAGAAAGAATAAATAAGATATTTTTAGAAAACTATTTAGGATATATCCAACATAAAGCGGAAACATTTATAGAAAAAAATTCTTTAATTCAAATCTTAATCCTAAGATAAATAATTAGGAAAGCTACTTGCAAGATGAAAACTATTCAGAATATTAAAGGATGGTGCGCTAATGAAATGCTACACAGCCTAACTAAGCCTAGTAGAAATTCAAGACAAACTAATGGAGACAAGCTGATAGAATAGGTCAGATGGCTGACTACTAAGGCTTTAACAAAGCTTTTTAACTTTTAACTTTTTAAAAGAAAATTTGATAAAAGGAAGAAACCAAATTTATTACTCAAATGACTCAGTATCAGGATACCTTGCTTAATAAATTTAAGCAGGTAAAGATAAAAGATCAAATTTGCTTTGTATTGAAGAATCTGAATATATAACATAAGAGTAGATAATTAGAATTGCCAAAATTGTAAGAAAAGTTTAAAAATTTAAAATTTAAATTGACATTCATCACATAGATAACTAAATTTGGAATCAACTATCTCTCTTAAACTCTCAAAACATACTTTATGACTTCAGTCCATTTCACGTACTCTTTTAGTACTCTCTTACATTTTTAGCAAACTAATAGCAACCTTTTCTTCTTAATAGGTAGAGCTACAATTAATTCTTATGCTCTAGAAAGAATAAAACAGCTTTAAGACAATTTAGTTATTTTTTAAGTTAGCAGCTACATTTTTTTGGATGTTCTGAGAATTTAGGATATGCTTGTTTATAGTCTTATGTAAAGCATTGTTTAATTTGATTAAGCATATACAATTGAATATTTATATCTCTCTTACTAATTTAATAAATAGAACGTAATATTCCATAAAGCTAATTTTATAGTTCATACATCTTTTACTATTGTACCTATTTTTAATATTTGGCTTATTTTTTAATTATGGAATATCCATTTTGATGGATTTTGTAAGTTAAAAATATCTAAATCATACAAGCTTTAAGTAAATTTAGTGCTAACGTAAATTATTAAACTTCCTAATTTAAATGTTTTCTAAGAAATAAATTGAGGATATTATGCAAGTTTAATAAATCAGCTTTTTTAAATGAGTTAGTTTCAAAATAAATTAGATATCTGAAAGTATAAGCTAAAGATAAAAATAAGCAAAGGAATGAAGTATAAAATATGCTTTAGTTATTAAATACAAAGAAAAGAAAGGAAAATAGCTAAATAGCTATTTATAAACTTTACCTATAAGATAAATTAAAGGTCGCATAGCTCAGCTGGTTAGAGCGCTGTGCTAATAACGCAGAGGTCGTGAGTTCGAGACTCACTGTGAGCATTTTTAGAAATTAGAATAATTAATTGTAATGATATATCTATAAATGCTACAGTTACTTATTTTATTATCTTTAACTAAAACATTAAAATATCTAATTTAAAATTAACTTAGTAAAGATAGAGAAGCTAGTATTATAAAAAATTGCAAGCTAACTTAGACTAAAATTTCTTAATAACCAATTTAAATATTTTTAAAGGCAAGGGAATCTTGAAAAGAGCTATATGGTTTATTTACCTATTCTTTAAGCAACTACGATATCTTTATCTTTCAACACTTTACCATTAAAATTATAATTAAACTAAATAGTTTCAAGTAGTTAGCAGCTTAAAGCAGGTTTAGTAACAGATGGATATTAAAAAACAGACACAAATTCATGCTGGAAGTCTGATTAAAAAGATTATAAGGTGTGAATTTCAATTAATATGGGAAAAAGTCAAAATGTAAATTTAGTATCAGTACAAACTATAGATTCATATAAGGCAGACAGTTTTAAAAATCTTTCTATTTATGTAAGCGATAAAGATGGAACTGTAGTGGGTATCAAAAATGAGTTATGTGCTACTATTTAATATCCTGGAATATATGAATGTTAAAATCCTCTTTATGGTTAATTTATAAATATTTTTAGAAATAATATAACCTTAAATCCTTCTACTCTTATTATTTGCGAAGTAATGGTATTTAACGGCAGAAATTTAGCAAATAATAAAAATTTTTATTTGTATCCTTATGCTGATAGTTCTCCTTGGTCCCAAGATACAATAATGGGAACAAATTTAACACTCGCTTAATCAAAAGTAAAATTGACTAAATTAGTATAAAAAAATCTTAAAATCACCATTGATTTGGGAAGCGTTTACTATGTTCAAAATGTAATAATTTATCTCAAAATGGATGGCAAAATTGTTTCATAATAAAACAATTTAGTAATTTTTATAGGAGTAAATGCTAATTAAGAAAAAAACTAACAGTGTGAAGGAATATGAGATGCTGACTAACCTTTTTAGTTTGATATTTCTTGTAATTTATATGGTAAATATGTTACTATTATGAACTAAGGCTCTTATGTGTTTCTAAAATTTGACTAGATTTTAGTATTAGAAGGCGAACCTCAATAATTGACATCTAATTGGAGTTTGGCTTTAAAAGTAACAGGCTTTTAAGGAATAGGAACTTTTGAAATATAAGGTGAAATAACACAAATTAACGGCTCATAAGTGGATGAATTATAAAAGAAAATAACAACTACAAAAGTTAAAAATAGCGGTTTCTGTGGATTCTTTAGAAAAAGAAAAATAACAACTACTATCTCATAAAAAATGATTAGATATTTTACAAGTGTTGTAACATCATAAAAAAGACATGTAGCGTAACTTATGCAAATTCATATGATTCTCATGTTACATCCATTTGATAGTTTGTAGGATAGATAGATGGTATTTTAATAAAAACATGCTATTTCGCATGTCTTACCTCACAAAAATCTCCTTAATGTTTACCGAAATACTGTTTAGATTCTGAATGTTAATATTGTGATGATGAAAATAAATAAATTGAAGACATATTGATCAACTAATTCCCAAAAAACAAGATAGAATACATAGATTTAAAATAAAAATTTTCCACTGGATGCTGCTCAAAAGGAGATTGGAATTATTCGAAATGGAAGAAGAATGATTGGAAAGTTCTGAATCTATGGAATAGGAAGTAAAAAATCAAGAAAATAGTGAAGAGAACGAGGAAGAAAAGGAATAATAAGAAGAGCTAAAAGAATAAGTGGAAGAATAGAAGGAAAAAATTGATAAATAAGATGATCAAGCTGAAGTATAAGATGAAGATGAAAGCGGGAGATGAAAAACTTATTAATAATTCTAAAGCATCTTTAATTGAAGGAAGTAATTCTAACAATTAAAGATGTCACCAGACTATTTTAGTTTAGTTTAAATTTAAGTGAAGACATATTGAAAAAAGATGGAACTTAGTGGAAAGATAAAGATGGTTTCAATTGCAGTTGGTATGAATAAGATTCAAGAAGAAAATGTCAAGCTTATGGATAAGAAGGAGCCAGAATAAAATGTAGAGCTTGTGGTGGAAGTATAATAGTTAGCAAGTAACCCTTATAAACCACTTAAATAGATTTAAACTTTCAGATTACTTTGATTAGAGATAGTTTAACTGAAAAGTATATGCATATAATAAATAAATAACTACAAGTTACACATTTGCCAGAAGTAACTTCAGACTAATAATGACAGTTTGAAAAATATAGGGATAAATAATAAAATAAATAAAATAAAAATTATTATAGAGCGCGTAGCACCTCATTGGCGCGCAGCTCTTTCAATATTAATATTTAATATTAAGAAAAATGTTCTCATGCTTCTTGTTAAAATTCAAGAGATCCGATGAGTCATGTCAGCTTCTTCAAATGGGGGTCTTCTTATTAAAATTTATTCTTAAATATTGAGTCAAATGCTTCAGTCTTCTTGAATAAGGTCCAAATAAGAGATAGTTATTAAGTCGGTAATTAGAAGGCCCGACAGTCAAACTTTCATACTGCTAGAGAGAACCCTCGGGGTAAGTTAGGATGTCTCAACAGAGCTTATTCACCCTTCCTCGTGGTGGATCTAGTGCGAGATTATTCGCAATGCAGCATACACTGGACCAGATTAACTACTAATTTATCTGATGCGGCCGACATCCACTTTATATATTATAATAATTATTACATAAAGCATGTAAATACTAATAGATATATTAGCATCTAAAGTGATAATACCTTAACAGCTAGTTAATAAAAAAGTATCTTTATTGTTGAGAAAAAGGAAAACTATTATATATACTTCTAGCAATACTAATAGAAATATTATCTAGCGCCTAGTTCATAAGTAAATTAAGAATTAAAAGTGGTTATAGATACTAAGGGCATTGAATGGATTATCGAAGTTGTAGAAGATTGAAATATTAAACAACTTTATTTTATAAAATCTTTATTTTTAGCTTTATCTAGCATCAATTAGAATCTAAAGCCTAAAAATTACTATCTAAAACTCTTTAAACTTATGTCTTTAGCTATTAATTAATAGCAAACCTCGAAGTTTAATCTCTTTCTATTAATTAAATTCCTTGGTGCTTATTTAAGGAGCTGATAATAAAGTTACATATTAATTTTACTAAAATTGATTAGTTTAAAAGAGAAATTAACGATGTAATTACTATCTTTAGCTTTTGTTAAGAGATTATCTAATACTTAATGCTATCTATTGTAGATGATAGCTCTAATAGCTTTAGTAGAGCAATATTTGCTTTAATTAATTAATATTAGCATAAAGCTTTTCTTTATCCTATTTAAATAACTGAGTAGTAACTATAAATCTCTAGTGAAAGATAGATATGTGGATTAAAATTTAAGCATGACAGTACTATGGTTTTTGTAGACTAAAATTGGACTAAAAGGTATAAATGGAAATAAAGCTAATTAGAGTTAATTAAGGATTAGTTAAATAGACTGAACTTCTATTTAATCCACGCTTAAGAGTAAGTTTATAAAGCCTTGTGGCGCAACGGTTAGCGTATCAGCCTTCTAAGCTGAGGGTTGTGGGTTCGAATCCCACCAAGGCTGTTTTTTTATATATAAGATCTTTAGAAATATCTATAAGTAATACTATTAACTTTATTAAAGAGACAGGAATGGTAATACTCAAAGCGCTTTACAATTTAGATTATACTTCATTATAACAAACTTCTAGCAGATAGCCTTCTAGGATGGTTTACAGTCTGCTAACTTTGGATTAATTAGAGATATACTTAATAAGTCTCAATAATAGAAGAAAAGTAAAGTAGCTATAATTATAGCAAAGCTGATTGATAGTAAGTAATATAAAATTCTCTATTGAGAATATTAGTAAAATTAAGATCCTTTATCTTCTTTACTGATCAAAAGATACGCAATAGATATACGCTATTCTTGTTCATTTATTTCTGCTCGTTTTAAAAAGGTAAATACTTGCATATTAAAGTAAAGCTATTAATATGAAGTCTCTTTATCTTGTTCACTTTAAAGTACTAAAAGGAAAGACTATCTTTATAAGAAACTAGGCTAAGCTCTCGATAAAATTAGTTTAAATACTAAAATTTTTATAAAGATACCCATTACTAAAAATTAACTAAAGCTTATAGAGATAAAATAATTGTGGCATCCTTAACTGAAATACTTTAGATAGACTCATCTTAACTACTATTTCGTAATATACAATAATAATGATAAATACATTTGTTGTAATAATTAAGTAGTTCTATCTTTCTTACGTATAAAAAGACTCTTTATGTATAAGAAATAACATGCTAATTTAAGAAAGCTTTCAGCTTAAATCCTATTTTATTAATCATTAATATAGCTAGACTTTCGGCTTCTTTCAAAAAACTAAATAGGGAAAGCAAGAAAGCAAGCGACGAAAGAGGAACTAAAAAAATAAAGACAATAATAAGAATCTAGCTCTTCACCTGAAGGAAAAATAATGATAGGTCCAGCTGAGTCAGTTAATCCACAAATTTAGAGTAACGATTTTCTTCAAGATTAAATTGAAAAAATGAAAGCAATGATCGCTAAATAAGATGAAATGATATTCAATTACGGAGATCAAATTCGAGAACTTATGGATTGCATCGAAGATTAAAACAACGAATTAAAAATTTTGAGAAGCTAGCTAATAAAAAGTAGTTTAGTTACAGAATAGTAATTATGAGAAATGTCATAATCAAATTTTAAATAATCTCAATGCATGATTATAGAAGAAACTCCAACCCAATTTTAGAATACAGAATAAAATAAACATAGTTAAAAATAGGCAAGCACGGATTTAACTAAAAGAATTGAACAACTGGAAAATAAAATATTTAAAAAGAAGAACACTGAAAAATAAATAAATAATTGTTGGTATTGCTACTCACGGAATCACTTACTAAGACACTGCAAAGAATGAAAGAATTTACAGATAAGAGAAGAGCAGAAAACATGAAGAGCTTTAAATAAACTATGGATTACTGAAAATGGAGTTTACAGACAAAAACTTTTAATACACAACAAAGAAAATTAACAGTGGTAACCATCCATTTACAAAAAAGGTCGGGGAAGAATTACCACATAAAAAAATTGGCCTGCAGGTACCTGGTTGGAAGCCCAGGGATAGCAAACTTTTATTTAACACTAAGTTCATTTATTTATTTAATTACTTTGTCTCTAGAATTAAGATTTATTCTCAAAAATTTTTGTTAGAAAATAGCTTCTAAAGATATTTTAAGGAAGCTGGAAAAAGTGAATCACAAATATAAAGTATAAAAAATAAGTTCTTAAACTAAAGAAAAAAGATAAAATCATGTTAATAGAATTTGCATACCGATCTATAGACAAATACTAGATACTTCTTTCTTTATTTATCAAAGCCTAAAAAATATGACTCTATGATTAACAACTGAAACTTTTAAGAATTAAAATATTTCTTATTAGCTTAAAATACTAAATCTTCTCCTTTATTATTAATCATTTATAGACTTTGAAATTAGTTCTTTTAGTGCTTTGATAATAAGGAACAAGGAAAAATAACTTTATATGTTTGTATATTTATCTAAACTTAATTTCTTGTGCTAATTTTGTATAAAATAAGAATCCTATATTTTTTATTTAATAGTTAAATGAGTATAAACCAATCTAATCAGATTTTTAGTATAGTTATTCCAGAAGATACCCAAGCGATGTATTAATCATTATATATGATTAATATGCAAAATTGGAAAAACTTCTATATTTGATATTTTAGCTCTTGCTAATAATTTAAAAAAGAGATAAATTAACTATTGAATGTATTAAAGTTGTCTGCAAAATATCTCATTCAGGATCATTTTAAATGTATGTACTATATAACTTAATTACTCAAAAAATCCATTATTTAAACTTAATTAAGTGTAACCTACTAGCATATTTTGATACTTTTGCATTTATAAATTCATTACTCATATATTCAGAATATTTAGTGAAGTATATGCAATTCTCCGATATAATTATTAAGAAAAGCGAATAAAACACTTTAAACAGATAGCTAGATATTAGTCCAGAATTATTCTCAAATATAATAAATGAAACGCATCTATCATAAGAGAAATAAGAAAGACAAATAGAAAATAAGGAGAGAAAATATTAAAGCTGACAAAATTAGATTAAACGTTAAAGATATGAGATAAATCCTTCGAAAAATTCGAGCGAAGTTCCTTAAGTTAAAGTATTCATAACTTGTACTCTTATAGATTTATTAAAAAGCTTCTAATATTTTTAAAATTAATAAAACTAATTAAAAAATGGAAGTACGCAAAAGAGGTTTCTACATCACCTCCAAAAAGCTGCAGAGGAAACCTGAATCCAATCTTAGCCAGTCGTCTTTTTCTTAACCTTAACCTTCTTCTTTATCTTAACGACCTGAAATTCAAACAGGATATGACGAGCAGAAGAAATCCTAGAAAGTGACTCACGTAATAAGTCCTACATCGGAGGAAAAGCCAAGAAAGCAGATGAAGTCTGCTCTTCACCAGGAGGTGTCAGAATTTAATCCTTCTGGCCAGATGAGCATGGAGTAGCTCGTCAAAGTGGTACTGAACCTCCAGGAAGAGGTTAGGAAACTGAGGAAGGATAATGAGAAGCTTATGGAACAACTCAACCTAGCGGAAGGAATATAATTCAGACTTATGTCCTAAGAAAGAGAACTTTGCTCTTTCTGAAACATATCTTAAGACCAGATAAACTAATCCTAAAATTAGCTTCAGAAACAATCTGATCTGAGTTACAGATTTTAAAAATTAGAAAAGAAGCTAGATGATCAAAGGGGAGATCCAATGATGATTGAAGAGATCAACATGAAGACTAGGGTTAAACTACAAAAAGTAGTGAAGAATTGTTACTACTACAATTCGACAAAACACTTGTGAAGACGCTGCATGAAATTCCAAAATTTCAAGACGTATTATTGGAACAAATAAAGAAGAATACAAGCACAGTAGAGGAAGATAAACAAATGAAATAGAGACAAATCAGAGAGAGATTATACCTAAATGAATTGGGTTTCATCTACAAGAGAAAATCTGATTAGAAAAGAAGATAGAATTGGAAATGAAATGAGTAATGGGAGGAGAGAGGAAGAGAGACCTTTAAAACTTTATTTTTAACACTGGAGCAATTTGGTGTCCAGCATGAAGAGGTTATAATCCTCAATAATTGTTAAACTTAATTATCCTATTATTATTATATTTTTTCAATTCTATAAAAATACTTTTTTGCCAATTATTTCAGATAAAATGTTAAAGCAACTTAAAATTCTTTTACACATTTTTATAATATGTTTCTATTTTAGTTTAAACTCATTAAGTTTGCTAATTCGATAATTTTTACCTTTTAATTTCTAAGATATTTTATAGCTTTTAGTTAGAGTATTTTAAAACCATAAGATTTAATTTAATTTTAAGTTGAAATAAACCTTTATACTACTAAAAGTTCTTGATAAGCTGTACTTGATATTGAGTTTAGTTAATTATTTTTAATTTCCTTTATAATCTTATGACTATTATCTTAAATACCTTTAACTGCTTGTATAAAACCCTCCATGTGTATTCATTTTTAATAAGTTTCTAGTTTCAACTTTTTAGACATCTCACTTTTGCTTTTTAAGAACAATCAGTATAAAAGAGAAAAAATTAAAAAGCTTTGATAAAATTGGTTTCAAGCTAATATCATATTCAGTGCGCAATAAACTGAAATACACACCACAATCAGTGCTAAATTTCGTAGAAGGAAAGCGAAAGTTTTTGAGATGCTTTAGGTAAGTTTAAGAATGGGGTGTAATTAGATTAAGGGTGATGAATCTTAAGCTAACCGTTATTGACTAATTTCTTCATAATCTAAATATAAGCTATAAGTAGCTAATTTTTAGTTTATATAAAGAGATCAAAAAGATTTCTAGCAAGTTCAAGAGAGTATACCAATAAAAGTTGTATTATTATGTTTGATATATTCAGAAAAATAATTTGAGAAGCTAGTTAGGCTAAAAATGACTTCTATTTTGTTAAAATTACAAGCATTAAGTTTAAATAATAATTAGCTTAATAAATAAATCCAACTCTAATTTTATTTATCGATAGCAAAAAATAATAAAATGGTTCTGAAAATTCTACTAAAAGAGTATATTAAACCTAAAATAAACATTTGAAAGAAATACTATAAATATCTATCAACTAAAATTATAAAAAGGTATCTAAGATTTAAATTTCGTAATTAATAACAAAGATATTAAACTAGAAATAATTAAAACTATTAGATGAGAAAATTAAATATTCTATATATTAGTCTAACTTTATAAATCAGTTTCCAGCATTTAGATATTATATAACCAAAATCTAGACAGTATAATGAGTTAAGCATGCTATTTAGTAGGGATATAACTAACATATTAGATTAAAATAATATAAGTGTTAAGTTTGTGTTATATTCTAAAAGTTTTAGCTATATAGTAGACATCATTCTATTTTATACTTTCAGAGAAAGAAGAAACTTTTTAATTGAAGTAAAGGATATTAAACTTTAATTATTTTAGTTAAATTTACATTTCTATTTATTAAATTATCTCTTAAAAAATTAATACATTAAATCTTGAGAAATCGAAAGGGTCAGAAATCACTAAAATCTTCATAGATAAGTCTAAATATAAGAATAATAAGAAAATAGATAAATGACTTAAAAGAATGGATTAAAGTATTCTTAAATTTATTAAAGTAAACTTATATAACGTTTCATTCCTAAAACTAGTTTACTGCAAGCCTTGTTTATTGTTTTATTAGTTGATGTGATAAGTTAAAGTAAATAAGAAGAGGAAAATTTAAAATTTATAAACTTAGAAGTTATTATCTAGTATTTGAAAGTTTGACTCTATTTTGCTGAAGATATATATATTCATTAATGATTATTTATCTTATAATAAAGGAGAATTGCTAAATTTTATTTAAATAAAGTAGTTGAAAGGTAAGATAAGACACTTTGGCCGAGTGGTTAAGGCGATGGCCTGCTAAGCCATTGGGAATTTCCCGCGTGAGTTCAAACCTCACAGGTGTCGTTTTTTGCTTTATACTCTCTCATGCTTATTTATTTCTTGAAATCCTCGAATAGAAATATTTATACTTAAGATATCACTTTATTAGAATATAGAACCTTCATTTATAACGTTCTTTGCTGATTTTATTCCTTTTAGTTTTATCACCAAATTTATTAGCTTTATTATGTTTAACCTAACAGGAATTTAGTAATTTTATCTTACTATTTATTATATTTTCAAGCGCAAGATAACCTCTATAAAAATTCCTTACTTATCTGCTTATTATTTATAGCTGACTTCTGATTAATTACAATTAAGCTTTCTACGAATAATGTATTAGCATTCCTTGTTTATTTCTTTGGTTCTATTAATTAATATCCTAAATTAATAACTAAATTGATAACTTAAAATTGGAAAAAGAGATTAAATAGAATATGAGCTATTTAATTATTTAGCTTATATCAATTAAGAAGGAATTTACTCTAACTGACTATCTTCTTTTAGCTTATTTAGAAAAGACTTTTAAAAGATTTTCTTTTTCTTCCTTATATCTAAGCTATTATCTAGCCTGTTGATTTATATTTATCTCTTTTAATTGAAAATAATCAAAATAGTTGCCTAATCTGATGCATTAAGTCTTACCTACTTAACTTAATATAGTAAAGGCTTTTAAAAGTTATTATCATTGTAACTTATTTCTCGCTTTACCTTTAAATTTAATAATAAACTAAATTAAATCTATCCTTATTAATACCTTTGAGTTATATAAAAATACCTTTAAATATGCTTTATTACTCTAAGTTAATTATCTTTTTAATTTATCCTTCTTACTATAAACTTATATTTCAATTATCTAATCAAGAAGTAGCTATATACTTTATTTAGTTATTTGCTTATTAAGTGTAAAATTTATTACGTGCCTTTTAACTCAAATTAATTAAATTCAATTACTTTAAATTTCTATATCACTCGCCTTTGCCTTCAACACATAGCTCGCAAAAGATACGTCCATCTATTAAGTTATAGTAGAAATTTCTGTATCTAAACGAGTTTAAACAACTATTGCACTGGATTCTTTCTAAAAATTGACCGTTTTGCAGTTTAATTTCTAGTATCTCTTCAGCAGTTATTTTTCTTTCTTTATGCCATCATGAAGGAGGATGCTCCTTGCAGTAACATTTAGTGCAAAAATTACAAAACCAGTGCTTGTCTTTAATCTGATTATTACATGTTTAGCATTATGGTGCTTGAGATTTTTTTACTTCTGGTATTTTTATTTTGATAAGCTTTCAACACTTACATCTATTAAATTCTCTAAGATAACTGTTAATCTTGCAATTCTTTTAATCCATTTGATCGTAAGTTATCTGTTCTATCTTTTATGGCATTCCCTTTGAGTTCTAAAGGTTATAATATCCATAAGTTCCAATACTAAACTGAGGTAGCAATTTATTCTCTTTCAGCGTAAATATCCATGCTGGTGAAGCTTCTTAAGTATATAAATACTGATTTGATTTGTCTCACTTTATATTCACATAATCTCTTTAATCTAAGCTAACAAAATCTTCATATGTAATAAAAGAAGAACTATTCTATGTGCTTATCTCTTTCTTTCAATTATTCTTGACATTTGCAATGCTAGCAAAGTTAATAATCTTAACACTCTTGTACAATTTACTTTCTAAACCAGACAATATTATTAAATGCTAGTCATCAATAGTCTGAACAAACTTCTAGTAATCAGCTTATACTATCTTTATGAATCTATCGGAATCTTTAATTTCTTATATTATCAGAAATTTATCTTCAATATAGAAGAAATAATCGTTACACATATCGAATTCATAGAAATATTTGAATTACTCTTTCTTTAGGATTTAGTAGCTTTATGATGTAGTAACAATAGTACCATTTTACAACTTGATATTAGCAACATTGATATGCCTTATTTTGAACTCTAATTTGTTTTTCTTTTACTATTAATCGCTTATTGCAACTAACTGGCCATTTCATGTTAGTATGTGAAAAGGTTAAGTGAATTGCTATGAGTCTAATATTATTTAGTTAAGTGAAGTACTTCACACAAAAAAATAGATATTAAGCTCTTCATTTGCTTTTTAATAATAGAAGATATAATCCTCATCCTCTTTAATAACCTTCAGTTAATTAAGTTTAGGCCTTACAAATTGGATTCCTTAGTGTTCATTTTGATCTAAAGTAAACTATTTAATTTATTTACTTCAAATATTAAATTTAATTAGATCAAACTTAGTAATCACTATTAAGTCTTAATTTATGAACTGAATATAACCTTCTTAATCTGAGTCTCTTCTAATCTATAGGGATAGTTAAGAAACAAACCTTCCGCTTTTATTAATTATTTTTATTTTCATCTTCATTTCATTTTCATTACTCAAAAACCTGTAAAAAGCAAAGAGTCACAAACTATTGGAGTAAGCAAATTATTTCGTACTTTAAGTAAACTCAAAATGTAACCAATTTTCAGGATTTAATGATTTGCTCATCAACTGTTCTATGCTTCTAATAGTCAACTCCTTACTATCTTCTACTGCTATTCAGAGATCTTAGCTACCTACAATTCAATCATAATCTGAAGTAGTTTGTAAAACAATTTTCCCGGTTAATATATTAACCAAAGCTAGCTACTGTTATTTTGAAGAAATGATTCACTGATTGTTGAACCATAGTGGTCTCTATATGCTTAAGTTAATAATAACACTCAACTTAGTCATAGAGTTAAATATCTTAAGTAGTTACTAGTGAAAAATAGCCAGCTTGGATTCCTCAAGAACTAGCACGTGTCTTATTCAGCCTTGATCTACTAAATCTATCTAATTTTCTTTTAAAATAACTAATTTTCTTTCATTTGCTACTAGTCTTCAATTAGGATTATTTTTTAATTACCACATTCTTCATAAAATCTAATTAGTCCATTTTAAAATATATTGAGGATAATTACCTCTTTATTTTCATTTAGCTATAAATCAATATTTATCAAAGTTAAATTCCCATTTCTTATTTCATGGTTAACTATTTTCACTCCCTTTTCAGATTCAACAATACTTGTATTGTAGAAATCAGTTTGATTGTCTTAAGCTTTTTTAAGTAACCTTTGGCTCTAGATAGATTGAGGAGCTTTTAGGATTATTTACTGTTTTATTTATTATTTCTCTTGCTATGAAAAGTCTTTTCCAAAAAATTTCATAACATTGTATGAATCCATCGTTTAAAACAGCACCATAACTACTTCATCTTTGTTCCTTATTATTTTCGCTACTAATACTTACTAAGAATTTTCTAAAGTCACTTAGAAAGAAAGGATTTCTTATATCTCTATATTGCCTTCAGAATTTATTTATTTTACTATTTTTTGAATTTTAATTTGATTACCTTTCTAATCACTGGATACAATAATAAGTGCTTCTTATTATAAGCAACAATCTTCAATACAATCTAATCATTTTACTATCTTTGTTTCTTTGGTGCTGAACGAACTTCCTAACAGATTTATTTCATTGAGATCACATTCTTTCATATAAATGTTATTTAGCTTACTATTTTTTATCTGGCTGTTTGCTAATTTACATTTATAAAATATTCCATTAGAAATGTCTGCCTTTTCTATTTTTAAATCCTCTAGATCTTATTCTTAAAACTGGTAACCTGCTTTAGTGAGAATTGTTAAGGCATTTGAACTTGATAATTTGTTCTTTTTGGTAAAACTAGAATTGCACACCATGTCTAATAAGCCTTTTATCAAGCTGTTTCAGTTTTACTCAGTTTGCATCTAAAGCAAGCCTACACAAAAATCAATTACACCTGGATTGTCATAAAGGGAGACTAAATTGAAGTTGCTTGCTTTAATATCAAACTCTAAGTCAAATATTTAATTTTTATCTCAGTTACTTGTTTTATCTTACGGTTCAAACAAGTTTAAGCACTAAAAGAATTCATAAAAGCTATAATGGAATCAAATCTAAGAAGAGCTTTTAACATTAGACTATAAGAACTGTAAAGGCAAAGCCCTTTAAATAGCACTCTTTTATCAAGTATTATAGCTTCTTTCAATCATGACTTCGTTTAATATTTACTCTGCCTAAGAAACTGAGATTAAGCTGTTACTAGTTCACTGCTTAAAGCTGAAGATCTTGCAAATAGTAAACAATTCTTTGACAAATCCTTATTAGAAGCTCTAAAAATTATTTTCCTTTTTGTGTTAGCTAAGTGCTTCCTTTGATCCAAAGAACATTTCCTTAATAAAGCTATAGTATATCATAAAGAGATTCCATCCTTCATTCTATATATCTTTCATCTACTAAGATATTCTACCTTTTAACTTTGGAATTAAATGAGTGATTTGGAACAAATTGAAAGGATTTCTAGCTAGTTCTGCTAAACAACTGTAACTTTTTATAAGTTCAAAGCATTCTTCTCCTGTACTACCATTTAGTTCTTATTTAAGGCTTTCGTTATGAGTTATCATATGCTATAAGTATTTAATCATAATCTCTTCATCAAGCGGTTATAAATACACTACCTTAAGATAATATTCTTTTGAAACTCCTATGGAAATAGGTATAAAATCTGCCTTTCATCTACTATTTGAGTTAGTTATCCGTATATTGGCAGTAGTTATTACTTTCGAATAAGGATAGGTTTGAAAAATATAATTTACTATATTCTCTTTACTTTGTCTTTCATCATATGCATCTAAAATAAAAACTAACTAACTGTCTCTTAGTTGACTTATTTCACTTTAAAAGGCATTATTATTTTATTTTTTCAGCTCTGTTTAGATAGGATTTTTTTCAGATGAATAGCTCAAATTTATGAAGAAAGGTACATAATATTAGTTTTCTAGCAATTAGTCAAAAATTTAGTGAGCTATCGTTGTTTTCCCACTTCCTCTTTCCCCCAAAATAACTAAATGTCTTGGATGTTAAGAATTTTAGTTATTTTTTGGCAATTATCCATCAGGCTCTAAGCAATAGCAATGTCTATAACTTTTTTTGATCCCATTTAATCTAGCATCAGGTCTCCACACATTAGAGACAACAAGTTATTCTTCCCTTACATTAACGATATGAGATCATTGTTGGTTTATTGATTTTATGAATTACTGTAATTCTTGCATTGCTCCAGATATTTCTGAAAACTATAATCAGCTTAATCATTTTAAGCATGTAGTATTCTAATAGAAGTATTTGTATTCCTAACGGAGGAATTTTCTCCAATGCCTACTTATAAGAGTTCTTAAGTTTCCAGTTATTTATCGTGAATTGATGATTTTACTTTTTCACGGCCACAGCTTCTAGAACCAATTTTTATGATTAAATCTAAATTAAAAATCTAATTTAAGACTTAGGTTCTAGTGTAGGTTTTAAAAGACAGTTTCAAAAAAGAGGAGAAAAATGGAATGCTTAAAGTAATAGGAATGCACAAATTGCATTATCTTAATAGATAATCCTAAACAGAGTTAAAAGAGGAAACTAAGAAATAAATTAGTGAAGGATAGTCTAATAATATTTTAAAGTCTGTTGAGAACTTGAAAGTGCGAAATTATAAGAGACTTTTAATAGTTATTTGGATTTAAAAAAGATTGACTTGCAGGTTTTGGAGAAGTTGAAATGCTGGTAAAATGTGTAACTTATGTTTGAAGAAATAAAGTCGTAGTTTTTAGCAAAAAGTAGATCAGGAGCTTAATTACTCTAACTGATTAATTAGGTAAGGGAGGTAAGGTTAAATGGGCACTACTAAGCTGGAAAGAAGGTATCCTAAAGCTTAAATTTGAAGCAGCAATGGTAGTTTTTGGAAAAGTAGGTAGCTATTTATAGAATAAGTAAACTCTAGCTTTAGATTCTTGAGCTTTAATCTTTAAAATAGTTTAATTAAGCTATTTATCCTAAATCTACTTGATGCTTTTTAGTATTATAATTAATATTCAGATATAAATACCTAAGAGATTTGTATAGCTAAAAGCATAAGTTTGCTAGTCAAACCCATTACTATATTAAAGCAACTAATCAGTAAAATTCTATAATGCTAGGGTTTACTATCTTTAAGCCTATTACTAGCTTAAATTTTTCTATTTAACTCTATAAAATCTCGAATAAGTAAAACTAATTGAGCATAAAGGGTCTTCATTGCTTTAAATAGAATGAAAGCAGTATAAAGAAGCTAGTTATAGATATTAGAAATATCCAGTAGTCAATCAGTTTATATCAAAGCTTAATTATTTAGATATGGTAAGAGATGCTATTTAGTCTGAGTATTAAACCTAGCTGATATTGCTCATTCAGATTGAATGTTCTTTTTAAATCAATTAATTGAGTAAGTTAAAATAGTGCTGCAGCCAGCTTTTAGATGTTTTATAGAAACTGAAGATAAAAATAATTAAGAGAAGTATTAATAAGCATTAAGCTAGTAAGCAATTTAAGGAAATATAGGAGATACTTAGAATGAATACCAGCTTAATGCTTTCTTATATATGATATTATAGCAACAAAAGTCTTAATAAACTTACTGCCAGCAGAAAAAAGTAAAAACATTAATAGATGAGAAGTTTAACAAAGGAATAAGGAACAATTTGAGGAGACAAATTTTAACTTTAAAGCCAGATAATAGATTTGAATAAATTAACTTAGACACTTAAGCCATTAATTCTAAAAGCATATAAAGAAATAATTTGTTGGTAACTAATATTTCTAATTGAAATCTAAAGCTATTAACTTATATAGAGATATAGCTTTATTAATAATCATACTTTCAGATTAAATGTGAATATGTATAAGATATAAGTAAGCTTTATTATATATTACGAAGGGTTTTATAAGTAGAGTTCTTAAATGTAGGTATATTAAATATATTCTAAAGCATGATTCAAAAAAAAATAATTTCCTTACTTGTATAAAATACTTTTAGGTAAAAAAATTGATAATAATCCAGTGAAATCTAAAGGAGATAATGAAAGACCCATAGAAATGAAACTATACAACCTTCTATAATGTTAAGAATGCATATGCTTATTATATCAAAATATGAAACTAGGGTTCATAATTTTAATCACTTATTTTGCAAAAGCACATTAATGAAAGAAATGAATTAGTTCTCGGCAATAATGGTTATACCATTATCTCTGGTTTAGCATTCAATTTAAATATCAATCTTCAATTGGGTAAAAGATGAAATACATGCTTTTATAAGTACAATTAGCTAAATACGAATTACCAGATATACAGAAACTTTATTTAATTATTTGCCTTAATAAGCTTTTAAACCCTTAACTAAATCCTTGAAGCTTAATATTTATATCTTAAGCAGTTCTTACTTCCTACTTCAGTACAAACTTGCTAGTTTTCTTCCTCTTTGCTTATTTAATAAAAATCCCATGCGAAGCTTTCTCAATTAATCCTCTGATAAACTAAATTATTTTTCTCTATCTCATAAGTAAAATGCTAAACCACTCTTTACTCTTAATTATGCTTTTTTGAAAATAATTCCTAAACGCATAAAATTCACATTAGTCACTCTTATAATTGCAGGGACATAAGAAAGGGACAACATTGTATATATTAGTCAAATCCATTAACAGTCATTGCTAGCTTCAATATTTATGCTTCGTAACTCTCACCAATAAAAGTAAAAGCTATACTAGCAACTTCATTGCAAACCTTTGAAAAATGTTTAGTAAGGAAAGTCAAAATAAAAGTAAGGCTATAAAAGAGTAAATAATAAAACTAAATAGATAAGCAAATAGCATAGAATCCAAATTTGATTCTTTATTTTTAAAGTGATTAAGATTAAACCAGATTATTTTAAAGTTCTAATATGATAAATTAATTCCTCCATTTTTCCAGAAAATTAATAGTTAAAATCTAAATCAAATTTTTTATTTTAATTCGTAGTTAAGAAAAAAGGATTAAGCTTATAAAATGCTTGGACATTTATCTTATAATGATAAAAATTCAAAATTTGAATCATTTAATTAGATTTCCTTTTAACTATAATATTAATATGCTTAAATGTTCATTCATATTTTATTCATTTTTAAATGGATGTTGGGCTCTAGTCAGCTAAATAAATAATCCAGACCAGTGTAGACTGCATTAAAAGTGCTCTTATAGATGCCACCATGGATAAGTAAAGACGGTTCTTTTGTGTGATAAGTCTTACTTATTTTAGGGTTCTCGCTATTGATACGAGAATTTGACTAGTAAGCACTGAAGTTTAGGTCTTAGAGTTATCCTTTCTTTACGTGTCGTTAATCTGGTCGGAATTAGAAAAACCTAAAGACATGACTAAGATCAGAAATAATTTTTATTTAGAAGAATTTAACTTGACTGTGGCATTTGACGCAGGCATCAGATTACCCTCTAATTCTGTCCTTCAGATTGACTCACAATAAATTAGAGAAAGAAGGTAATCAATTTTGATATGAAAAACGGAGAAAAGAAGAAAATATGAGCAAAGAGACCAGGTAAAGCTAGAACATTACTAAGCTTTTATTAATAATAAAATTTGGCTTCTTTTATTAATCACGCTGAACTCAATAAAGGTGGATTCACGTTAATTTATTTTTATTTATCTATTTTTCACTATATCTATGTAGTTGCTACTCTTTTACTAAAATAGGATAAAAGGAAATGTTTTAGTATACATTTAGGTCTTTAAAATAAATATTCCTATGAAAAAGTTGTTAAAGTTGATATTTGCTATGGAGTATCTTAAGCATTGTATCATTTCGTTATCTCATAATAGAATATAATTAAAGAAATTAAATCTTTATTGTCTCTTCATAAATTTTCTTACTTTAGTAAAATTAATGTTCAGTCTTAATCTTATTAGCTGCTTAAATAAATAACAAGGATTTTAGATACTAAGTATCAAAGGTAAGAGACTAAAATATCGTTAAATTGTTGATTTGCTAATGATTTAAAGCCATACAAAATGAAAAAAATATACAGAATTAAATATTTGAAGTTCTTGGAGATATTTCAATCTCTTTCCTGCCAACTCTAGATGGCTCTTGAGGTTAAATATAAAAGTTTGAAAGTTTCTATAATTCTTCATCATGTTATGCATGAGTTTTTGAATTATTATTCCGCTTTGACAATTCTTGGTATCTTATTTCTTTTTTATTTTCCAGAATTTGCTGCCGAAAATTTTTTCTCTTTTGCTTTTAATTATATCTGATGTTATCTCTTTTTTCCCCAACTTCTTCTAGTATTCTTATTTTAAGTTGGTAAATTTCTAGCATTTTTCCCACAGATATATTAGAGAGTTACAGTAATTTCATCTTTTAGTTTCTCGTTAAGGTATAGATCTTGAGTTTTTCCTTTTTCGGTTGTCATTGGTTTATCCCCTTATTTTATTATTCCATTTATCGCTGCAATTTTGCTAAATCTCTTCTATTTTTCTACTTTACTGCCCAGATTATTATTCTTATAGGTATTCATTGAGAAATCTCTGCTATTTCTTAGATGTCATTTTGTTACTAATATAATAATAATATATTATTAACGTGATGTCCCTTTTGTTTTGCTTTTCACGAATTACAGTTTACTGTTATCTATTTCTTTTAAATCGAAAAATATTGTTTTCTTCTTCTTAATTCTTGATTTTCATTTCGAATGTTGGAGAGTGAAAATCATTGAAAAATTTGGAATAGACGTTGAAACCACATTTTGATTCTTAAATATTGAAATTGAGCTAAATAAAATTGCCATTTTACCAATCTAGAGATTAAATGCAAGACCAGAAGAAAATAGGAGAGCAGATTTTTATACTATCAAATTAATGTCTACATTTAAGCCGAAAGTCTAGCTATATTAATGATTAATAAAATAGGATTTAAGCTGAAAGCTTTCTTACGAAAATAGTTAAGATGAGTCTATCTAAAGTATTTCAGTTAAGGATGCCACAATTATTTTATCTCTATAAGCTTTAGTTAATTTTTAGTAATGGGTATCTTTATAAAAATTTTAGTATTTAAACTAATTTTATCGAGAGCTTAGCCTAGTTTCTTATAAAGATAGTCTTTCCTTTTAGTACTTTAAAGTGAACAAGATAAAGAGACTTCATATTAATAGCTTTACTTTAATATGCAAGTATTTACCTTTTTAAAACGAGCAGAAATAAATGAACAAGAATAGCGTATATCTATTGCGTATCTTTTGATCAGTAAAGAAGATAAAGGATCTTAATTTTACTAATATTCTCAATAGAGAATTTTATATTACTTACTATCAATCAGCTTTGCTATAATTATAGCTACTTTACTTTTCTTCTATTATTGAGACTTATTAAGTATATCTCTAATTAATCCAAAGTTAGCAGACTGTAAACCATCCTAGAAGGCTATCTGCTAGAAGTTTGTTATAATGAAGTATAATCTAAATTGTAAAGCGCTTTGAGTATTACCATTCCTGTCTCTTTAATAAAGTTAATAGTATTACTTATAGATATTTCTAAAGATCTTATATATAAAAAAACAGCCTTGGTGGGATTCGAACCCACAACCCTCAGCTTAGAAGGCTGATACGCTAACCGTTGCGCCACAAGGCTTTATAAACTTACTCTTAAGCGTGGATTAAATAGAAGTTCAGTCTATTTAACTAATCCTTAATTAACTCTAATTAGCTTTATTTCCATTTATACCTTTTAGTCCAATTTTAGTCTACAAAAACCATAGTACTGTCATGCTTAAATTTTAATCCACATATCTATCTTTCACTAGAGATTTATAGTTACTACTCAGTTATTTAAATAGGATAAAGAAAAGCTTTATGCTAATATCAATTAATTAAAGCAAATATTGCTCTACTAAAGCTATTAGAGCTATCATCTACAATAGATAGCATTAAGTATTAGATAATCTCTTAACAAAAGCTAAAGATAGTAATTACATCGTTAATTTCTCTTTTAAACTAATCAATTTTAGTAAAATTAATATGTAACTTTATTATCAGCTCCTTAAATAAGCACCAAGGAATTTAATTAATAGAAAGAGATTAAACTTCGAGGTTTGCTATTAATTAATAGCTAAAGACATAAGTTTAAAGAGTTTTAGATAGTAATTTTTAGGCTTTAGATTCTAATTGATGCTAGATAAAGCTAAAAATAAAGATTTTATAAAATAAAGTTGTTTAATATTTCAATCTTCTACAACTTCGATAATCCATTCAATGCCCTTAGTATCTATAACCACTTTTAATTCTTAATTTACTTATGAACTAGGCGCTAGATAATATTTCTATTAGTATTGCTAGAAGTATATATAATAGTTTTCCTTTTTCTCAACAATAAAGATACTTTTTTATTAACTAGCTGTTAAGGTATTATCACTTTAGATGCTAATATATCTATTAGTATTTACATGCTTTATGTAATAATTATTATAATATATAAAGTGGATGTCGGCCGCATAGACAAATTAGTAGTTAATCTGGTGCAGTGTATGCTGCATTGCGAATAATCTCGCACTAGATCCACCACGAGGAAGGGTGAATAAGCTCCGTTGAGACATACCTAACTTACCCCGAGGGTTCTCTCTAGCAGTATGAAAGTTTGACTGTCGGGCCTTCTAATTACCGACTTAATAACTATCTCTTATTTGGACCTTATTCAAGAAGACTGAAGCATTTGACTCAATATTTAAGAATAAATTTTAATAAGAAGACCCCCATTTGGAGAAGCTGACATGACTCATCGGATCTCTTGAATTTTAACAAGAAGCATGAGAATATTTTTCTTAATATTAAATATTAATATTGAAAGAGCTGCGCGCCAATGAGGTGCTACGCGCTCTAAAATAATTTTTATTTTATTTATTTATTTAATTATTTATCCCTATATTTTTCAAACTGTCATTATTAGTCTGAAGTTACTTCTGGCAAATGTGTAACTTGTAGTTATTTATTTATTATATGCATATACTTTTCAGTTAAACTATTTCTAATCAAAGTAATCTGAAAGTTTAAATCTATTTAAGTGGTTTATAAGGGTTACTTGTTAACTATTATACTTCCACCACAAGCTCTACATTTTATTCTGGCTCCTTCTTATCCATAAGCTTGACATTTTCTTCTTGAATCTTATTCATACCAACTGCAATTGAAACCATCTTTATCTTTCCACTAAGTTCCATCTTTGTTCAATATGTCTTCACTTAAATTTAAACTAAACTAAAATAGTCTGGTGACATCTTTAATTGTTAGAATTACTTCCTTCAATTAAAGATGCTTTAGAATTATTAATAAGTTTTTCATCTCCCGCTTTCATCTTCATCTTATACTTCAGCTTGATCATCTTATTTATCAATTTTTTCCTTCTATTCTTCCACTTATTCTTTTAGCTCTTCTTATTATTCCTTTTCTTCCTCGTTCTCTTCACTATTTTCTTGATTTTTTACTTCCTATTCCATAGATTCAGGACTTTCCAATCATTCTTCTTCCATTTCGAATAATTCCAATCTCCTTTTGAGCAGCATCCAGTGGAAAATTTTTATTTGTAAATCTATGTATTCTATCTTGTTTTTTGGGAATTAGTTGATCAATATGTCTTCAATTTATTTATTTTCATCATCACAATATTAACATTCAGAATCTAAACAGTATTTCGGTAAACATTAAGGAGATTTTTGTGAGGTAAGACATGCGAAATAGCATGTTTTTATTAAAATACCATCTATCTATCCTACAAACTATCAAATGGATGTAACAGGAGAATCATATTAATTTGCACAAGTTACGCTGCATGTCTTTTTTATGATGTTACAACACTTGTAAAATATCTAATCATTTTTTATGAGATAGTAGTTGTTATTTTTCTTTTTCTTTTTCTAAAGAATCCACAGAAACCGCTATTTTTAACTTTTGTAGTTGTTATTTTCTTTTATAATTCATCCACTTATGAGCCGTTAATTTGTGTTATTTCACCTTATATTTCAAAAGTTCCTATTCCTTAAAAGCCTGTTACTTTTAAAGCCAAACTCTAATTAGATGTCAATTATTGAGGTTCGCCTTCTAATACTAAAATCTAGTCAAATTTTAGAAACACATAAGAGCCTTAGTTCATAATAGTAACATATTTACCATATAAATTACAAGAAATATCAAACTAAAAAGGTTAGTCAGCATCTCATATTCCTTCACACTGTTAGTTTTTTTCTTAATTAGCATTTACTCCTATAAAAATTACTAAATTGTTTTATTATGAAACAATTTTGCCATCCATTTTGAGATAAATTATTACATTTTGAACATAGTAAACGCTTCCCAAATCAATGGTGATTTTAAGATTTTTTTATACTAATTTAGTCAATTTTACTTTTGATTAAGCGAGTGTTAAATTTGTTCACATTATTGTATCTTGGGACCAAGGAGAACTATCAGCATAAGGATACAAATAAAAATTTTTATTATTTGCTAAATTTCTGCCGTTAAATGCCATTACTTCGCAAATAATAAGAGTAGAAGGATTTAAGGTTATATTATTTCTAAAAATATTTATAAATTAACCATAAAGAGGATTTTAACATTCATATATTCCAGGATATTAAATAGTAGCACATAACTCATTTTTGATACCCACTACAGTTCCATCTTTATCGCTTACATAAATAGAAAGATTTTTAAAACTGTCTGCCTTATATGAATCTATAGTTTGTACTGATACTAAATTTACATTTTGACTTTTTCCCATATTAATTGAAATTCACACCTTATAATCTTTTTAATCAGACTTCCAGCATGAATTTGTGTCTGTTTTTTAATATCCATCTGTTACTAAACCTGCTTTAAGCTGCTAACTACTTGAAACTATTTAGTTTAATTATAATTTTAATGGTAAAGTGTTGAAAGATAAAGATATCGTAGTTGCTTAAAGAATAGGTAAATAAACCATATAGCTCTTTTCAAGATTCCCTTGCCTTTAAAAATATTTAAATTGGTTATTAAGAAATTTTAGTCTAAGTTAGCTTGCAATTTTTTATAATACTAGCTTCTCTATCTTTACTAAGTTAATTTTAAATTAGATATTTTAATGTTTTAGTTAAAGATAATAAAATAAGTAACTGTAGCATTTATAGATATATCATTACAATTAATTATTCTAATTTCTAAAAATGCTCACAGTGAGTCTCGAACTCACGACCTCTGCGTTATTAGCACAGCGCTCTAACCAGCTGAGCTATGCGACCTTTAATTTATCTTATAGGTAAAGTTTATAAATAGCTATTTAGCTATTTTCCTTTCTTTTCTTTGTATTTAATAACTAAAGCATATTTTATACTTCATTCCTTTGCTTATTTTTATCTTTAGCTTATACTTTCAGATATCTAATTTATTTTGAAACTAACTCATTTAAAAAAGCTGATTTATTAAACTTGCATAATATCCTCAATTTATTTCTTAGAAAACATTTAAATTAGGAAGTTTAATAATTTACGTTAGCACTAAATTTACTTAAAGCTTGTATGATTTAGATATTTTTAACTTACAAAATCCATCAAAATGGATATACCATAATTAAAAAATAAGCCAAATATTAAAAATAGGTACAATAGTAAAAGATGTATGAACTATAAAATTAGCTTTATGGAATATTACGTTCTATTTATTAAATTAGTAAGAGAGGTATAAATATTCAATTTTATATGCTTAATCAAATTAAACAATGCTTTACATAAGACTATAAGCAAGCATATCCTGAATTCTCAGAACATCCAAAAAAATGTAGCTGCTAACTTAAAAAATAACTAAATTTTCTTAAAGCTGTTTTATTCTTTCTAGAGCATAAGAATTAATTGTAGCTCTACCTATTAAGAAGAAAAGGTTGCTATTAGTTTGCTAAAAGTGTAAGAGAGTACTAAAAGAGTACGTGAAATGGACTGAAGTCATAAAGTATGTTTTGAGAGAAAGATAGTTGATTCCAAATTTAGTTATCTATGTGATGAATGTCAATTTAAATTTTAAATTTTTAAACTTTTCTTACAATTTTGGCAATTCTAATTATCTACTCTTATGTTATATATTCAAATTCTTCAATACAAAGCAAATTTGATCTTTTATCTTTACCTGCTTAAATTTATTAAGCAAGGTATCCTGATACTGAGTCATTTGAGTAATAAATTTGGTTTCTTCCTTTTATCAAATTTTCTTTTAATAATAGTTAACTTTTTTATTTCCAAACTAAAAAAAGTCTATTACTATAATGCGATAATCTCAGTATCCTCACTACTAACTTATCCTATAAACTAATAAAAAGTTATTATAAAAACTGAATGCTTTATCTAGATTTTATAATTAAGGACGTATAAAGTACACACTAAACTAAATGGTTTTAATTAATTCTAATTAAAAGAAGTGTTATATCAATAATATATAACTATTAAAATGAATAATATCTACTTATCAACAAGTAAGAGTCTCAATTATCTAATTTAAATTGTAGAACTATTTTTTTGTTTTAAGAGAAATATTGATATAGTGATGTAAAGTTAAACTAGCATATATTATAATCTATCAAAACCTAACAACATAGATGCTTATTATATAGAGCAATGCTAAAGATTCAAATTAATACTTCTAAAGGACAAAATTCTGATGATGTCATTTTTCCATTCTCCAGCAAAGTTTATTGATAATCCCTAAAACAATCACTTCTATTTTAAATTACAATAAATAAGCCAAAGACCTAAAGCTAATAGCATCTGCAGTGATAGTATAAGGTTAAAATTATAAAAATTTAATCCATTTAATTAGATTTTTCCTAGTCCCATTATTAGCAAATATTATTCCTCACTATTTGTTTTTTAAAGTTTAATCCTTTATTTTAGTTTACTTTTGTATTAATCCTCTATACGTTTAAAATGAGCTTTTATTATATTTCTAAATATAATACACAGGACTGATATTTAGTTTTGGGGATAAAAATTGAATAGTCATTGTTTTCCTTCAGTTAAATTTCAATAATTTAAACCTAAAGTTCTTAAATAAGTTATTAGCTACAATACTCTAAGTTTGTATATTTATAGAAATAAAAAAGGAATTAAGAAGATTAATAGATATTATAAAAGGCTTAATACATTAAGTGCTCCTTTTACTTTAATTATGCTAAATGAATACTTATAAAGTAGGAATTTTATCAATTTTCTTTAGTTAAATATTTAAGGATTTTAGTTGTAATTTAAAAGATAAAGCTAAAATATTAAAAGATATACTAAATATTTCAGTCTTAGATTCTTTCTCTCTTAAAGCATCTTCATTAATGTCTAAGTTCGTATTAATTTAAAGTAATTAATCTTTTAAAGAATTATATTCTTACAATCTAAAATTATCAAAAGCTTTTCAACTATGTTTATTACCTTTTTATTTTTATTTTTATCTTTATCCTTTAATTCAATTATATTTTAGTTCTTCACTCTAGCTTTTTAATATTGGTCTGCTCTCTTCTTCAGTTATTTTAGTTTCAATAGAATCTGTTCTCATCATCTTATTTTTATTACTAATCTGCGTTGCTATCCTACTATTATTTTGTTCTAATATTAAAGTTTTGAACTTTTTCTTTTCTCTTTTAAACATTAAAAAACTACTGCCTTCATTTCTTAAATGGCAAAATTAAATTAAGAATTTTCTCTATGAATTTATCCTTTTCTTCTTAGTAGTAATATCCTATTATCTCCTAACTAGATAATTTTTTCTTCAAATATATTTCTTATTTTCCTAAATTATCCTAGGATTATCTAAATGAATGCTTTTTAGTAAATACTTATGCTAATTTTCCTTAAACTTAGTTCTTTTTTAACCAAGCTATTATTATTATTTTGGTTATTTAATTATTACTATGGTTTAGGCTTTTATTCCTAGTATTTTATTGCAGTTTTTATATTTATCTTTATTAAATTTATATCCTTTAGCTTTGCATTAAAATCTAAGTAGCTTTTAAGTTATTTCCCAAAAATGTGCTTATTATCAGCTATGCAGTTAAACAGTAGTAGCATTTTACGTGGATGTTCTAACCTAAGATCAATTATACTCTACTAGCATATTTTTCCTTACTATACTCACATACATCTTAGCATTTTATAAAAAGAAAGTTATCATGAAATGAGATTTCTAAAGATCTTTAAGAAGACTATAAATAATACTCTCCATACATAAACTTGGTAGTTGCTTATAATAAAAAGTCACTTAATGATCTATCATTTTACAATTATCTGCTCATTAATCTTCTCTTACATCTATTAATTAATTTTCCATATAAAAGTATCTTAGTTTATGTATAAATAAGTGATGCTAGCAATAGGTATAACTAGAACTACATTAATGAGATCTAAGAGTTTTTTTATTATATTATATTAATTTTAACTTAATAAAGCACTCTTTAAATTCTTTATGAATGCTCTTAATAGAACTTTACTTTTAATTATCAGCTTAGCAGCTAAAACACTTCATAAGGATTTTATGAATAAAGCTTAAATAAACTTTTAAGCATCACTTCAAGTTATATCTTCAAATTTAATTTTACTGCTTAATATTTTAAGCCTTCTTTTCATAAATAAAGTAAGATAGTCATCTTAACTCTTAATTCCAAGATTTTATAGATTAGACAAAGCTAATTCTTTATTAGAATTTTATCTTAAGATTTATTATAAAATATTTTTAGTTTCTTATGAAGCTTAATAAGTCTCATTAATATGAACATTGAACATTTGTTTATTAGCTTAAGAGTTATATTTTTTAATTTCTTCGCAAAACGACCTAAATTAATTTTCTCAACATTTTTTATAAATGTATTTTGGATTAAATTTTAGCTCTGCTTCTCTATTCTTAATTTATTTTGTTAATATTAAAAAAATCATTTTAGGAATTCTCTCCCTTTTCCTTTTCCTTTTTCGCTTAAGACTTATGTCTAAAAAATATTGAATGCACTTAAATTGATTTTGATAGTTATTGAACCATTTTAATTTAAAACTAGTACTTAAGTAAGAGTTTAGATTATTTTCATTTTTCATACTGCTTATTCGAAAATTCTTCATCCTCTTTTTACTTTTTTTCTTCCTGCAATTCAATTTGATTTAACCTGACCTGTTCTGATGTCTTTTTAAACATTGAACCTTACTCTTGCAAAAATTTGATTAAAGATTAATCTTCTATTACTTACGAAGTTTCTAAATTTACTGATAGATCTTATGAATTTTCTTAATTTATGCTTTTTTTTTCCAAGCTCAGATGCTTTTTTGCTTGCTTATATAAAATTTCCTTGGCTATTATAAAAGAATAATTAGGATCTAAACGTCATTTATACTCTTCTTTATACTCAAAACTAAAACGACTATTTTTTAACTAACTCTATACCTCTTCAGCTTACTCTTCAATTATAACTTTCTTACAACATTTTTTATCATTATCAATGTCAGTTTTAGCAGCTAATTTATTATTTCCTCTACCACTCCCCTCTAAGAACTCACTTCTCTAACTCTTGGTAATGCAAAAAGAATTATTGAATCTACTTATTTCAGTACTCTTGCTAGGTAAGCAATAAATTTCTAGCATTAAGGAAGTGAAAGCTCTATCTAATTAGCTCAAATTAAGTAACTGAATTAACTTGAATGATGTTACAGCTTGAGGGTCTTAAAATAGTGAATATAGCTTAATGCTTATTGAGGTATTCTAGATGTTATGAATCTACTTCTATTGTATCTTATGCTACTTTCTTACTAAACCTTTGTCTTATTTAACTCTCCAGTTTCTTAAAATACTAACTCTTAGCTTACTTTTTTCCTTTTGCTTATCCCAGTTTTAAACTATGTCTAGAAGTCTTATTTATATTATAGGAGTAAATAGACGTAAGAAAGACTTAGTTGAATTTATTTATTACTGATAGGAAATCTCTATAAGTACCTAGCGAAACCAGAAAGTGAGGAAGTAGAAATTAAACAAAATGAGGAGGATAAAAGTTATGAGGTCAATAAAGTTATAGCGTTCGTTAGATTTACCTTAGAATTAATAATTAAAGTAGCTATATTTTAATTATAATATCTTTTTAGCAAAATTAAAACTTTCCAGTTAGAAAAATTTGAGATATATTTGAAGATATGGAGATATGATGGATATTATAAATAAAGTAGATAGCAAATTAAATAAAAATATAGAAAGGATTCATTAAATTATATTTCTTTAATCAAATAATTTATTTAAGTTTGATGAATTGCCTTTTCAAGTTTTCTGCCTTTTTCTTAGGAAAATATCTCCGCATATAATCTTTTGCAACTAATTTTTATTTTTATTTCCTTCTAACAGAAAAAGAATATTTATCATGTATTAATTTTCACTATTATACACCAACTTTAGCAGCTTTTGTAACCTTGGAATAAGCTTACTTGGAGGTTAACATTCTTTATTAAAGTTTTCACTTGCATAAATTATATAATCAAACTCTGAATCATTCAAACGAAATCTATCTTTATTATCTTCAACCAACTATTTTTTTATGTCTTGGTTGCACTTACCTTCAACTCTAAGCATTAAAGTAGCTTTGGTTGTTCTATAAATTTTTTATCGAACTAGATTTTTTAGTTCTCCAGATCACTGAATTATTCCTAAATGAGAAATATAAAGGAGAGCTTCACAAATATTTTTAATGTTCGTTTTATTTTATTCTTTGACATAGCAAGCTACTTTGTCTTTAGTATATTGAAATTGTTTTTAATCTAAATCTTTTTATTTTAATAGTATTGACTTCATGAAATTTTGAGCCTTTTAATATATCTCAACTTTTTGCTAGCTATAAGAATCCTAATTTTCAAAATTAAGAGTTTAAAAATTTCAATACTCTTCTGTATTCTAAGATTACTAGTTCTCATCTTGGCTTTCAAATAAATAAAGTGAAGAAGACTCGATATTTTTTCAGTTATTTGTTCCTTCAGTTAAGAAAATTTACTATTAACAAGTTATTTAAGCATTAGCTGGGGTGAACTAGGTTTTCTCTTCATTTTTGTTGAAAGTTCTTAGCTCATTCTAAGAATATTCTTTAGCTCTCTTGTTTTTTTTCTTTTTAGGGCAATTTTCTTTTATCTTTAAAAAGGATTTTTGAAGTTCCTATTTCTGCTCTTCTTTATTATCCTCTATTTTTTGAAAGTGTAGAGCTTTTGTAGATTCTGAACTAGCTTAGATATCTAAGCCATAACTCAAAGTATCTGCAGTCTTTATTTCATTTTATTGGTCTACATAAATTTAAGATGTGTTTGGATTTCCCTAGTAGAGAGATTCTCATAAATCAGAAACATGTAAACTACTTAACTTCTTTTAATCAGTTTGATACTCTCTAGAAAGCAAGTAATCATCATATTCTTAAGGAAAGCCTATATCCATATAAAGCTTTATTATTTATATGAAGTTGCTTAGTTTAATAGTAGTTTCTGCGATGTAATAAAATGTCAGCAACAAAATTCTTTTAACTTTTAGAAAAAATAAAGTCATTAAAACTAAATTTTTATTTCTTTGAATCACAAAAAGTAACTTAGGAAGCAACTAATTGAATATAAGTTTGAAATATTTTAAAAGGAGGATTGATATGGTTAGACAGTTATAGATATAGATTAAATACATTTTGGAGAGACAATGAATATAAATAAAGAACTTATATAATAATATGATAATAGTGAAAAAATAGATTTATTGTTTCAAATTACCTTCATTCTAATTATTCACATACTTATAAGGTAATTAAATCATTAATTTTATTTAGTCTTCCATAATCAATTCCTCTAATATAAGCATTAAAACTAAATTAGATAAAAATTCCTCTATCTAGGAATTTTGAGAAGAAAGTTGGTAAAAATTTTAGAAGTAAAAGTTACATTCTAAGAGAAATTCTGCATTCAAATATAAAAGGCATAAGATCTATATAACCAAATAAGCTTAAAATGTTAAAATAATAAAGTATTAATAAATAAATTATTTCAATAACTTTCCTTGACTAGGAGCTTAATTTCTTCTTTTAATAATTAATTAGACTATATAATTTACCTGAACATAATTAAATAATAAAATGACTCTAATTATACTTATTAATTAAATAGACATCATTTTCTAGACTTTTAATTAGAATAATAATAAACTTAAAGAAATCCTGCAAATTAATTATAACTCTAGTCTTAGACTTTAAATTTAATACTTATTGGCTTTCGCTATAAAAATAAGAATAAATTTTGATTCCTTTTATAAATTGTTTTTAGTTGTTCTTTTCTTCTTTTAGATGATATTTAGCGCTTATAAATTTAAGATGAGATTACCAATTAAAATTGAAAGCTCTTAATCTTTATAATTCTTTTATCAAAGAACTTGAAAATAAAGTCTGATTTTAGCTACCTTTTGGTTTGTATAATATCATTTTATTTTTTTTAAATTCACTTCATTTTGCATACTTATTATAAATTAAATTAATAAAATAGCACCAATCTAAAACTTAAAGCTTTTAAATAAAATTAATAAATTCAATAGATATGAAATATATTATTAGCCTAATCACATCCTTTTTCCTATAAACTGATTTTAATAAGGTAGTTATAAACTATTTGGGAATTATGTTTATTACTAACTTTATGAAGAAGCTTATTTCTTTAAATTTATATTTCTACTTGATTTATATTTTATCTCCTTAAGGTCTTATAAGTAAGGTAGGATTAGATTTCTTTTATTTACAAAAAGCATTTTTCCTCTCTAATAAATATGATGTGCCTGCAAATTTTTATTATTATTCTAAATACACATATATCATACAATTTTTCCCCTTTATATTTTATAAAGTAAAGAATCACAGTTGTAATCAATTTTTATATTTTTATATTTTCAATTAGCAAATCAAAGAAAGAAATTAACGTCTTTAATTGATATAAAGCTCGTTCAAAACTAGATTATGAAGTCTTTTTTAAAAAAAGATAAAATCTTAGTTATTTTCTCTTTTCATTATTAAAATCTCTAGCTTTAATTTACTCTTTACTAAGGATATATTTTCATTTAATTAGCCTAACTGACTACTTAGTATGCATTTTATTTTATATATAGCTTCTTTCATTACGAAATTTAATGCTTTTCTGATTATTTATTCTCTTCACCTGCCACTAAGAAGATTATTTATTTATTCTGAAATTAGGTATAATTAAACCTACAAATCTAATGCTTTCATTAACTAAATAAAAATCCTAGCCATTTGAAAGTTATATCTCAAACTCTTATGATTTATATATAATACCATTACTTAAATAATTGCCTATTTTATAACTAACTTATGCAAAAATTCTAAATTTCTAACTAAATTATAATCTAATTATTTATATTCTTATCTCTAGATTTATCTTTAATAATGATTGTTTATTAAGGTTGGAGTAATCTTTTAATAAAGTTTCTTGAAATAGTCTCATTTATTTATTTTTAAAATTATGCATTTTATTGGTATGATGCTATCTAGATTTATTAGTGTCTCTTTATTATTGCTCACTTATTGATAGCAGTAATTCTTTATTTTACTTAGGTATAACACTTTTAATCTTTAAATTAAGGGTTAAATCCTAATAGATTAATGTATAATAATTAAAGCTTTTTCCTTAATATTCATTAGCTATTTAAACAGCTTAAATAATAATCTCCTTAAAATATATAATGAAATCTCTTTCTAGCTAAGAACACTAAATATTAAGTTTTAATATAAGTTTAAAGGAATCAAACTGAAAGGTTATTTCTGTTTTAGATTAGCTTAATAAAGATAAAGTATTACTAATTCAAAACATTGTGCTATCATATAATAAAGCACTTTAATAGTAAATCTGACTGAATAAAAGTGATAATTTCTTTATAAATACTTGTTAATATAATTATTAAACCGGCAATAGCTCAGCTGGAAGAGCATGAGACTGTAGAATTCGTGGAAATCTCAGGGTCCTCGGTTCAATCCCGAGTTGCCGGATTTTGTTATATAACCTTTTTATTATAAACTTATTTAAATTTAATTAATTTACTAAAATAATATCAACACTTTTCATTACTCTCATAATCTCTTTATACATTAATGAATCTTTCTAGATTGCTCATAAGACTTTACTTATATTTGCTCAATGAACTTAATTATTCTTAAATATGATGTATTAGTTTCTTTCTAATTATTTAGACTTTATTTTATAAAAATGAAGAAAGAAATCTTAATCTTTCGCTTTTTTGCTGATTTGCTAATTAAGCGTTAAGAATGATTTTCTTTAATTGTTCTTTATTTATATGCTTAAAGAGTTTTTAGTAAAATCTAAAGGAAAAAATTAAAATTTTAAATGTTTTTGTTCAATATCAGTTCTTAAGATTTTTTCTCCTCAATTATCTCTATAACTAATAATGTATCTATTCATATTTAATCAAGCTGATTTAAAAAATCACATTCCTACTAGTTAAACTTCTCAAAAATTATTATAATAAGCATCACTGTTATCATAAGTTAATCATTTTATCCTTTTCCCATTTTTATTCTTTAGCTATTAGCTCTAGTTCTTTAATATTGAATTTTGCTATTCTTCTATAATTTTCTCCAGTTATTTTAATTTTATCATCATCTTTAAATGCCAAGTATTTTAGCAGCCCCTAAAAAACATTTTAAAGCTAATTATCATACTTGTTGTTTTATCAAAAAAGGATTTTCTTTTTATTTCTTTTCTTAGATATTATAAACTGCTACCTTCGATCCATAAAATTGTATCTTTCAAAATTAATCAAATAAAGAGCACTCTTTCTGAATTTATCCCTTTATTTTATTATAAATATTCTAATATCTCTTGACTTAATTACTTTTTCCTTTCTAAATAGATTCTAATTAGCTTTTAATCATTTAAAGTGTAATTTAAGGGAAGAAATCTCAATCAGTCTAGATTATTTCTTTTAAATAGATTTATTATGATTTTTTCGCGTTTTACTATTACCATGATATAGCCTATTATTCTTCCTATTTTACTACAATTTCCATTTATTCACTTTGACTAGATCAATAGACTTCAGCTTTATATTGTAAGCAGGATATCCTATATTTAAATATACACTAATTGTTTTACTATCCTTTCAGATAGTTAAACACTTGTAACATGCTCCATGCTTGTACTAATGTAACTTTATAACTTGCTAATTTTATATTCTATCTTTACGTTGAAAAAACTAAAACTTATTTTAATCTAAAATAAATAGTTAAACTAAGCTACTAGCAATCTCCTAGTTACATTCAAATATGAATAAAAAAAAGAGACAAGAACATATAGCTAAAATTCTCATGAATGTGATTTCTAAAATCTTCCATATAGAAACTAAAAGCAATACTCTCCCACTTTATATTGACTATTTTATTATTCTACGATAACTTGATGATGTATTGTGTTTATTACATCTTATACAGTAAAATAACTTTTAAGAAGGTTAAGTTTATCTATCTGAATCTATTTTATTAGACAAAATAATTAAATTTTATTATATAATTATGAAACTTAGTAATTCTTTTGTCTTAAAACTTATTATATTTTTAATAGGCGGACTAAGATACTAATTTCATTTCCCTTTATTTTTCTTTAGCTTTTTTATGTTTGAAAATCTAAAATTTATAATGCTTAAATTTTATTTTTAAGCTTTTACTTTTTATGATTTTTTATAAAGCTATTTTTTTCTTGCTAAAGCTCATAAAACTCTTACAAAGTAAAGAGATTTAGCTAACGCTAGCATCTAAAAATTGATGTAGTCTGTTTCAGGTTGATTAAGTTTATCTTATATTAATTAGTATGCTTATCAATCATTTTATAATCCTTTTTTAATTTCCTTAAAACGATATGGCATTTCATGCCATTTTAAACAGGAAAAATCTCTTTATTTTAAAAAATAAGCATATAAAATTGAAAACCTTAAACCTATTACTATAATCTACCTTTTATTTTAAAATCCGGACTTAGTTGTCCTTCTTGATAACTTTAGCTCAATAAAGTTTATATGAATTAGAATTTAAATTCTTTATGCTATCAATGCTTATTTAACTTCAGTCAATTACTTTGCTGCTGAATATCTTTTAATTTATCTTATTGTAAAAACATAAAATTGAGGAATATTCATAGATTCAATGATGCTTTTGACATGATAATAGATTGGAGATTATTAGTTTCTATTCAAATGATCATTGCAATTTAAGCCACATAAAATAGCAGGATGCTTTATATATTAAATATCCTTGAAAATGCTCTTTGAGCACAAATTCACAGACCTAAACATATATAAGATTTAATGATTATTTAAGATAATTCTAAAAGCATGCAGCTATCTTTTGAAAAAACATTCTTTATACTTAAATCTAAATCTATCTTTCTCTATCTTTAAGTTAGTTTAACAAGCTTTATTAACAAGAAGCCTTAAAAATTATTTTACTAAAGAACTAAAAATTTAACTTTTTAAATAATTGATATGAGCTTAGCTTTGATTATTAGTTATTAAACCATTTTAATTTAAATAAGAATGATTAAATTTAGATTAGTTTCCCTTTTATTCATATTTATTCAATCATTAATTCATCCACTTTTCTATTCTTCTTCTTTCAACTCAAATTGGTTAAGATTGCTCTAATTAGATGTCATTTTCAAATTTGTATCTTAATCTTGTAAAAACATAATATAAGATTAGTCTTCTATTATCTATGAAGTATCTAAAGTTATTGATAGATCTTTAGTAGTTTCTTATTATATTATTTTTTTTATCTGCCCAGTCATATTTTGATCAACTTTTACTTGCCCTTCTTGCCTTTCGACGGAGAATGTTTTAGGTCTAAATTGCACTTCTTAATCGTTACCAAGATTAAAACTAAAGAAACTATTTATCTTTAACTAACTCTTTACTTCTTCAACTTACTCTACAATTTAAAAATTCTTATTAGATCCTTTACTTTAATCCTTATCAGCTTTAGCCAGGAAATCATTACTTACTCTTTTACTTATCTCCTAAGATTCACTTCTTTGCTCTAATTCTTTATATTACATTAAGAACTAATTAATCTACTTATTTCAATACTCTTGCTAGGTCAGTAATCAATTTCTAGCATTTTAGTAGTGAAAGCTCTTCAAATCTAATTATCTCAATATAATTAACTCCATTTACTTCAACCATATTATGGCTTCTGAGTCTTAAAATACTGAATAAAGCTTCTTAGAATGCTTATTGTATTATTCTAGGTTATATGAATCATCTTTTACTGTATCTAATGCTACTTTATTACTAAACCTTTGTCTTATTTAACTCTGCAGCTACTTAAAATATAAGCTTTCAATTTTCTTTTTTTCCTTTTGCTTATTCCAGTTTAAAACTATGTCTAGAAGTCTTATTTGTACTAGAGGAGTGCAAAGACGTCAGATAGAGTTAGTTGAATTAATTTGTTACTGAAAAGAGATTTCTATAAGTACCTTGCGAAACCAGAAAATTAGAAAGTAGAAATTAAACAAAATAAGGAGGATAAAAGTAATGAGGTCAATAAAGTTATGGCGTTCGTTAGATTCAAAGTAGATACCAAAATATAGAACAAAAGCAGAAATCACTAAAGAATTTATTTCCAACTTACTTAACTCAGGCTTAGAGTAAGGACTAAAATGTATTTATAGGTAAATGCACGTCACTAAGATGAAGATTAAGCACCAAAACTAGAATAATACTGTAGAATTTTACAGGAAAACAAAAACGCTTGATAATGCGTACTTTTCATATATTTTAACGAATTCTCAGTAATAATATTTTTCTTTGAAGCCTATAGTTAAGAATCTAAACAGAGATTTCTTAATCTAGGAGTTTCTATTTTTGTAGAGATAGAGAATAATAATTATAGGAATGAATATTCCATAGAATAAAAAACTTGGTAATGCTACTGCTAGCGCAAATATTAGATGGTTTCCCTTCCAGCATTCAATATTAGTATAAGCATTTAAAATTCATTTGTCTTGGGAAAATTTCTAGCAACTGAATATGCCAAATAAAGTTTTTATCAGATTAGTATTAAGCTGGAAAAAAGAAATATTTATAACAGTAATGAAGGTTTTCTAGTTAAATGTCTACTTATTTATTAGAGACTTTAAAGCCATAAAAAGTGTAATGATAATTATTATTATAAAGGGCATAAAAATAGTTACTAAGATTTTATTGTAATATCTTTTTTCTCCTTCTTATAAAATACAATCAAATCCAAAAGTAGAAGTAGTTGTTTAGTTGTAGTATTCTATTATTTGGAACAACTCTTTAAATGCTTAAGGCCATTTGAAGTCAAAATTTTAAATAAGTGATTAAAACTGCATGTAGTTGGTTAAAATTTTAAAATAAACGCCATAAAAACTTTCTTTTCCATATGCTGATGCTAATGTTTGCTTAACTATATATAATATGAGGATTATAAAGGCTAAAATGATAAATATGGTGAGAATGATAATTTAATCTTTATCTAGACATTTCTTGCAATTATTATGGAAATCTTTTGTGTAATCTTATTTACATACATCACATAAAACACCTTCATAGTTATCATTGCACTTTCCTTACCAATTTATTTACTCTCTCATCTATAATCTCATTCTAGCATCTGTTTCTTTTAGATAATTAACTATATAATTTCTAGATAATTATTTACCTAAACAAGCTTGTTTATTAGGACATTTATGGATAATTTCTGAATTGAAACTTTCTTTTCAATAGCCTTCTTTGGGAGTAATTAAATCTCCTCCATAACATATACTACCTTCGAGGCATTCTTTGCATAAATTATTGTTTTCATTCAAAGAGAAATACCCAAAGAGACAGTTTTAGCATTAATTCCCATTAATTAAAATTTATCCTTACAGGCATTTCTAGATTAGCACCTAAATTTAAACTTTGTTATTTATCTCTGATGCATAAGGCTAAGTTTTATTGATAGCATCTGTTTATATCTATAGCAATACTATATTTCCAGGCTTTGCTTTTATTATTATATTTTCTATATTAAAAACTCCCATTCTATTTTTTTTATAGTTTCTCCCTCCAGTGTTGCGTTTTCGTTGCATGATGATACTTGAATTTTCGAAAAATTGTCTGTTTTTAAAGTTTAAACCAAAAATGTCAGTTAAGAAAAATATTTATTTCAGATGTAGGATATCCAGGGAGTAGAGACATCAGTTATTTTTGAGATTTGTTCTACCAACAATGAGCTAAAACATCATCAATTGATGCATTAGTTAAATGATAGGCAAATGCTGCAATATTTTTTCCATAAAAAGCTGAATTATTTACAAAAAATGGACATATTTCATTGCTATCAATACCAGGCATAAAAATAGGAAAAGTCCCCTAGAAGGATATAGCTCCTCCTTCACTTAAACTACTAAGTATAGTGTTGTTAATAAAGGTGCTATTTAAAATTAAATACTCACAGCTATATAAAATTATCGCATACTAGTCTCAAAGCTCCTCCTCTTACTATCTATTTTTAATCTCCAACAATTTTATTATTCTAAAATATGTTTTATTCTAAGGTTATATTAGCGTTTAAGCAATAACCTGCACCTCCTTGTTCTTGAGTGGTACATTATTCAAATATGTTATTTTTAATCTGGTAGCTATAGAGTAACTTATCATTTATAATAACAAAGCAAGAGCCTTAGTTTGATGTTTAGTTAGTGCATATGCAATCGATTATGTTTATTTAGGAATTAAAGGAAAATATAGCAGAACCCTATATATTTTCGCTTAATCCATCCTTAAACTTCGTAGACTATATATTTGCTGTACTCTTTTCAATTACCAAAGCGGTATTAACGTAACTTTCTAAATTACTTTTTTCTAAATCCATTGTAGAATACTTTAAGTAGATAACTGAACCTTGAAGTGTAGAACTGCTATAAAGAAATATGCACTATTAATAGACAACCTAGACTAATCAGCAAATATTACTCCTCCATTTTAACCTGCAAACATATTCTAGAAAGTTGAATAATTAAGCTCCAAATGGGAATTTAAAAGATATATAGCTCCTCCTTAAATTCCTTATCCATTTAAGAACTTTGAATTATTTATTTCTATGTAAGAGTCAATTTCACTTGAGATGAAAGCTCCTTTTTATGATATTTAGTTCTAAAAAGTTGAATAGGAAATAGAAACTTTAGAATTACGGATAAAAATTCCAGATGTAGTATCATCAGCAATGTTATCAAAAATGGAAACGTTCTTTAAACTTACTTAACTCTAATAGAGGAAAATAGTGGATACTTCACCTCTATTGCTATATATTTATGTATTTAAGATCTAACTTTGCTTTTACTTAAAAGAAATTCATAAATTGATTTATCCAGTATAAGAGACATTATTTCTGAAAACAAAGGAATCAATTAGCAAAAAATAGGAATTTTAGGCATATATTATTGCTCCTTCTTCTGCTTTGCACTCTGAGAAATGAGAATTATAAATAATAAGTTTGCTGTCTTACTACATGAAAGTTACTCCTCCCTTATTTATTGCATAATTTTTGAAGCATTTTACATTGGTTAAGTATAGATTTGAAGATTAAATATGAAAAACTGCTCCTTCAACTGCTGAATTATTTTAAAATGTCGAGTTTGTGACTATAACAGATGACGTAACAGTTTTAATAACACCTCCAATGGCAGCGTTATTATTCCTACAGCTTACTTCTTATAAAGTAATATTAGTATACGATATTGAAAACACTGCTCCATTAATGGCTATATTATTGCCAAAACTACATTTATAAATCAATATTGTATCTCTACTTGATTCTATTACTCCTCCAGAAATTTTTGCTTCATTATACTAAAACGAGCAATTAATTATTTAATAGTCCGAAATTTGAGAAAAAACTGAAGCTCCCTTCAATCCCTTATTTCCTTCAAAACTTGAATTTAAAAAAATCCCTTATGCATTTTTTAAGATAATCAAGAAATCAGTCACAGCATCATTTTGTAATATTAAGCAGTTTTAAATTTAGAAAGTAGCGCTATATATTTCTATTAAAGATCCTTCTCTTATTTTGTTGTTCTGAATTAAAGTTGAAAATATATTTACATCAGTGTTTCCTGCTTAAATTACTTCATATATAGAGTTCTTGAGATATGAGTTTATATTAAGAACCAAAATTTTGACTTATAAAGCAAAGATAATTGCATTTGCCTTATTCAGATAGAAATTACACTGGTTTAGTAGTAAAGAATGAGTAAATGCTATTAGTATAATATTGCCTTAGTTGGATGTGTTGTTGCTGAAATCTAATTAACTAAGAAAAGTATTTGAATTTTATAGAGCAAGGATAGATCCTTTTGAACCATAATTATCAGTTAGTTAACATTTAATTATACTTACATTTGATTAAGTGATATAAACAGCAGCTCCATTTGCTGCTTGATTCATTTACATTTTTGTTTCCTTAAAAGTTATACTTGACTACTAGCTAAATATATTTCCGCCTTGATCTTCAGCTTTATTTTTCATAAACTCACAGTTAAAAACATCGATTTCTGCACTAAGTGATCATAATCCTGCTCCATTGGTAGCTGTATTTTCATATGCTAGAACATTTTTTATTTGTAACTTGCTTTTTTCTAACCAAAGAAACGCTCCTTCCAAAGCTGCATTTTAGGAAAATATAGAATTTTCTACAGAAACATCCGAGTTAAAGGCATATATGAACGCTCCTTTAATTGCAGTATTTCTCTAAACATCAACTTATAAAACTGTGACTTTGGTTCAGTCAAAGTAAAAAGCCCCCATATTCAGCTCCTTTGTTGTACTTAACTCTGAGATCTTACAAAACTAACTCCCACTAGCTAATATATCCTATATTTCCTCTTTTAGCTTCATTAGCTATGAAAGTGCTGTTGCTTATTAAGCTAGAAGATTAGTCAATTAGTTAGTAAAGATATAATGTTCCTCCACTTTGTTTAGCCTTATTACCTGTAAACTGGCAGTTGGAAATATAAACTAAACTGCAGTATTAAGCAAATAAAAAACCTCCATTCTGATTAATAGACTCATTTTCTATGCCAATGACATTTACAATGCTAATTAGATTTGTGTTTTATAAGTAAAATTGCTCCTCCGTCGAAAGTTAGGGCTACATTTTTTTAAAAGTAGCAGTTTAAAATCTCCACCATATCGGACTCAAAACCGAAGATAGCTCCTCCTCAATAGCTTGCACTGTTTGCTATAAACTAGCTATTAGAAACAAATTTAGCTTAAGTAAACCCAAAGTAAATAGCACCTCCCATTACAAAGGCTCCGTTGCCAGTAAAATAGTTATTAGCAATTAATCTAATGTAGCTGCCATTAAAAAATAGAGCTCCTCCAAAGAAATTAGAATGATTATCTTTGTAAACATTACTTATCAGTTAGTCTACATTTGACAATATGAAAAGAGCGAATCCTCCAAACACTTTTGCATCATTGCTTATTGCTGATACTTGACTTATTTAATTTACTGAGCTTTCAATTGAATAAATAGCTCCTCCTTGCTTATTTGCAATATTTTGAACGAAGCTACAGTTAAATATTTATTTACATTTAGATTGAGATATAAAAAGTACTCCTCCAAATGAAGCTTCGTTTTCAATGAAATCACAAGATGCTAGACTGACATTTGAATTTTAGCTGTATATTGCTCCACCTGATTCTTAAGCTTTATTTTATAAAAATATGCTCTCATTAACATATAGATCTGAATTTAATAAGGAAACAGCGCCCCCATAATATCCTTAATTTATTCCGTTTAAGATAAAATAAGAATTCTATATGAACAAGCTAGAGGAGGCTAGCTATATACAGCCTTACTTAGCATTGTTATTCTAGAATGTAGATTTTCTAATAGTTAAGTTTGATCCTATGATTTTAAAGACATTCTCTTAGTTATAAGTAAAATTGCTGTTCTAGACTATCATTGCTGAGCTACTTGTGTATATAATCTATTATAAATCATCAGCTATACAATTATTAATTTTAACGTTGTTAAATTCCATTACACTTCCTTCTAAATGGAAATAAGCTTTAAATCTTAACTTGAAATGCTTTATCGTTGAGTTTAATACTTTAATAATAGATTACTCTGAATCTATAAATGTATAGCTTTAATACTATTGGCAATCATTTTCAGTGCAGGAGATTATTACTTTTTAATTATTCTCCTGATAGGACTAAGTCCTTTATTTCTAGCAAGTCATCTTTTAATCTTATATGTACTTCGGGATTTTAACACATAGATTGTAGCTTATCATTTGGAATTGAAACACATAGGATCTCCTTTCTCTTATTCTTAGCAGAAATATGCTTAAAGTATTAATTTTTTAGAGCTCGATTAAGAACCACCTCTTATTATCTCACATGGATCTAGGCATTCTGAGCATTTCAAGCACTCTAAATAATGAAAATGAGGGGAGATAAAAACTTGGTTAGAGGAGTTGCTAGGTAGGTTAAAAACAGTTTCCGATATAGATGTGAAAGGAGCATCATAAGTTCCTAAAGATTAGGTAATATCCAAAGCAGTTAAAATTTCAGGAGTTGTAACATAAAATACCGCAGCCTAAGAAACAAACTAAAGAGCAGCTATAACTATAATTAAAAATGTGGGCTAGTCAAGTCACATTTTATTTTAAAATTTAAGTGAAAAATAATTTAAAGCTTATAAAAATGCTTATTTATCTAATTTACCATCTCATTTAGTTCAAGAGAAGAGATTAATGAGGCAAGTTTAAGAATCTATTAAAGTAGATTTCAATAGTTGAATTTGATAAAGCTTATTCTTACATGCTTCCAAGAATTAGTTTGCATTACTATAATTTACTTATTAGCAGTATTTTTAGGATCTACCTCTAAAATTATAACTAATATATGTCTAATAAACTTACAATGTTTATTTTCATAGAGTATAAGAGCTTCTATATTAGTTTCTCAGTTTTTAGTTTAACTTATATACCAAAATGTAAAAACAGATTTATCCTCTTTAAAAGGTTTATATTCGTTAATTAATTTTAGAAATAATTAAAATCTTAAATGCCTGCTTTAGCTTAAAAGGATATAATAGCCATAGAGTTAATCTTATAAGTCTTCTATAAAGAATGAAAGAGCTTATGCTGTACATTTACTAAATTTTTAGCATTGCATTTTCGACTTCTTAGTAGCAATAATTATAGC